>JABXWE010078822.1:0-13802 GCA_014611495.1 Limonius californicus
AATAATAATAATAATAATTAAAAAAAGTTTGCCATCGCTGGGAATTGAACTCGGATCAACTGCTTGGAAGGCAGGTATGCTGACCATTACACCATTCTGCCGCTTATGTATGTGTTTTGTACAAAAGAAATATAATGTGCACGGACCTTACGGAAACATCCTGTCGATTTTTATATTTAATAAATAAATCATCATCTGCGTCCTATATACCTACAAGGTGAAATACTTATTTAATATAAACACTGCATCAACATAACCTTCAAACTCAAATAATTCACAACTATAGTGACGTTTATTTGTGATTTTTAGTTGTCGGTATAGTTGGTTGCATACACAATAGGCGAAATTGACGCGTTTCTTTTAAAAGTATACATAGGCTATGTATACTAAAAAAAAAAATTCCCTGTATATCCTGCTGTAGTTGTCGTTTTAGCCTCGTATGAATATGTTTACGTCCTAGTTGATATAGATGGGCACTTTCACAGCTTCGTATATTGGCATGGAAGTTGATGGTTATTGTTTTGATGTATTCATCAATGGTGTCCATTTTCAACTCTTGGTGAAGTTGGTTGTTTGAAATAAACCAGGGTGCATCAAGCGCTATCCTAAGCACTTTGTTCTGGAGTACTTGGATTTTATGAAGGTTTGACTTGGACGAGTTCCCCCATACCATGCTTGCATAC
Source organism: Limonius californicus (assembly GCA_014611495.1). Lineage (NCBI taxonomy): Eukaryota > Metazoa > Arthropoda > Insecta > Coleoptera > Elateridae > Limonius > Limonius californicus. The sequence goes on from JABXWE010078822.1 coordinate 684, forward strand.
ATCACCAAGGGTCGAATTAAGGATTTGTAAAGAATTAAGGTACAGTCCGTCTTGAGGTTTGATTTTCTATTGAAAATGGGATACAACTGCTTTAGCCGGGCACATCCTTGGTTTAATTTCTGCAGAATATGGTAATTCCAGGATAATCGGGTGTCAAGGTGAACTCCGAGATATTTTGCGGCTTCTTCTTTTGATTTCCATTGTATGGGAGTTCCATTTACTATCATCAAAGGAGGGTTGTTAATTTTTCTTAGCGTGAAGATTTTCGCTACACATTTACTGTTATTAATTTTGAGATTCAATTGTTTAAGCCATTTGCAAATTGTGTTGATAGCTATCTGGAGCTGACTTATGGCTTCGGCTAGATTTTCCTCTTGTGCCAAAATAGGTGTGTGTCCGCAAACATCGCCAGGTTTACTTTAATTGGTGGAACATCGTGCATGTAGACATTGAACAAGATAGGTCCTAGAATACTACCTTGAGGTACGCCCGCTCGGATTTTCTTAGCTGCGGAAATTTCGTCGTGGATTTTAACAGCGAAGCTATGGTTGTCAAGGAAGGAGAATAATGTTGCTTTTAAGTATTCTGGTAAGTCGAGTCGTAGAAGTTTATATTTAAGCCCGTGGATCCACACTCGGTCAAACGCTTGGGAGATATCGAGAAACATCGCCGTTGTGTATTTCTTTCGATCGAACCCTTCTTCGTTGAGGTCTGTGATTCTTTGGAGTTGATGGCAGGTGGGATGGCCGCGTCTGAATCCGAATTGAAATGATGGTATATTTAGATTTGCAACTTGGTCATATTATTTTTTCTAATAAATTTTATAGTGTTGACAAAAGACTGATAGGTCTGTAGCTCGAGATGTCGTTCTTGCACTTTCCTGGTTTGGGAAACATGAGTACGTGGCCATATTTCCACTTAATTGGGAAGTAGCCCAATTTTAACCACGCATTGAATAGGCTTGTGAGGTATGCTAGGAATTTTCGAGATAAGAAGCTGAGCATCCTATTTGATATTTGGTTGGTAGGGATCGAATGATTTCAGACATACTTGGCAACTTTATGTTTTTGGTCTTGAGTGAGTTGGATGACAATTTTCTAGGCCTTGTAGATTTCAAGCTGCGATAGTCAACTTTTTATTTCTTATGGCCGCCATATTTGATAATCACACCATTAAATAGACAAAAAATAGCTTTTCAAATTGGTAACCAACATGACCTTTTTCTTCCAAAGAGGTTGTTGGTACCACTTATGCTTCTAAAGGGTTACTAATTGCAATACGTCTAGCATATCTTCTATATTTGTTAGCAAAAAATGAAAATGACCAGGTCCGTCTAAATGTCCATCGATAAAAAATGGACCCTGCACCGCATAATCTAAAAGATCAGCCCATATGTTCAAAGTATATGGAACTAGCGGCTCAGTCTCTCTTATTCAATGGGGATTTACTGTTGCATAGTCATGATAATTTTTGCTGTTAAACATTCCCGAATTTGTAAACAAAGACTTCTCAATCCATAATATTGTTCTGGAAAAATGTGGATCTTGCTGCAGTTTTTCACGAAACCAATAACAAAAGTCCAATGTTTTATTACCATCACCAGGATGAAGAGTTTGTACAGGTGTGAATTTATAATCATGGTACTTATGTTTTTCGATGATTTTTCTCACATATGAATCATCAACACCACACTCTTGAGAAATTCTTCGGCTGGAGTTTTCTGGATCAATCGTTAATTGAATCAGCACATTTACTTCATTAGCAATATTTTCTTTTCTATGCGGCCCTCTCGGTCTTCTAAACCTGCCACAAACAGCCATATTTGTTTAAATCCTTGTAAACATTATTCAGTGGGGTAGCTGCCTCTCTGGATTCAAATTTGCGTAATTTTCAAACGCTTAAACAAAATTTCTATTGGTGTGAATGTAGACATTGTACATATCCTGCTCTTCTTCATCGGTGAACATCTTGACAATTACAAAACACGATGTATAAACTTTACGTACACCACTTAAATGCAATCTGTGTATTTTGTTATTAAAACAAAAATCATTTGTTACCTGTCAGTTGCAATTGTTTTATAAACGGCGCGCACTTTGAAAATTTAAGTAACCATCTGCTATTGTTGAATTTGTTATCTAATTATCGTTAGATCAATAAAATGTTTGCTATATTTAAAGAGTTTAAATGACAATTAACAATACAATCTTTCACTTTAATTATTGTCTTAATTTGTTTTTTAAATTTTAATTTTCAACAAGTTTTTTGGAAGTTCATGTTGGTTACCAATTTGAAAAGCTAATGTTTTTGTCTATTTAATGGTGTGATACTCCAACATATAACCTGAAATCTAGAAGGCCTAAAAAATTTCCGTCGGTCATTCACCCACAGTGACCAAAAACAAAAAGTTTGAGGTCAGAGGTAAAGACTGCCAATAATTTAAGGTACTATTTTAACGTTTCTAGAAGTATATCACCCAAGAAATTGAAGGAAAAGAAATACAACAGAGCAACATCAAATCAGTATGGTAAAATCCACAGCAAAACACTATGCAACAGCATATGACGTATTTGACAGAGAAAAGAAAACCGTGGAGAAGAACTGATATAATAGAATTCATAAAAAAAGGAAGGAATTCAAGAACATCAACGCTGAGGAGTAACAATAACGATATAGAGACTTCAGAGAAGAGAGGGAGAGAGAAGAACTGATATAATAGAATTCATAAAAGAAAGAAAGGAATTCAAGAACATCAACGCTGAGGAGGAACAATAACGATATAGAGATTTCAGAAATAGAATTAATAGAGGTTCGATAAGGGTAGTAAGAATATATACTTGGAGAAGTAGAGGAACTTCTCAAAGTCTGAAAAACGGACACGATCTATAGAATAGTGACGCGATTGTTTAAGGGTCTTAGAAAAATTTATAATGGAGCGGAGGACCAATGGGGAAGAATTCTACTGAGACAGCCGGAAATCGTAGATTGTATGGTAACAAAGAGAAGACAGAATATGATGAAGTAGAACCTGAAGGGGAATGAGACGAAGACGAGCTGGACTCTGCAATATGAAAAAGCGTTCCAAGGTCTAAGAGGAAGTAAGGCAGTAGGGATAGACTAGTTGACAATAATTTATTTTTAAAATCACAATTTTCAGTTTTTTCGTGATAAATCAAGAACAAATCAGAACATTCAGATTCTCAATCGCTATAAAAAGCGCAACTTTTCTCTAATATAAACGACCTCGTATCTCTTACCGTTTCCGAGATTCCAATGGTGAGCATCGAAAAATTCTTCAACCTGTATAGAAACCATTATTTACATTATTCTACAAAAATGGTCAACATTAACTGTACTTAGAAAAATTTGTCCTGCTTTACATACAACTACAATGAAACTAATGATTATGCAACATAAACGTTGATGTATGTTTGGTTGCATAGTTGCTATCGCTCTAATTCAATATTTGAACTCTGAAATATATTAATAAAAAGATATTTACATAGATGTAAAACATAATTTACCTTATGTATGTTCATTATATACGAAATTCATATGAAATTCCCTATACTTTGAAGTACTAAGGGGCAAAATTGGTATAGTACAAAGTCCACATACAGTTTAAACAGCTCGTTAAAGATAAACAGGGTTGATTACTGTACTTTTTAAGGGTTATCAGGTGGTTATCATTGTGATTATGATGACAGGTTAAATGTCACTTGACAAGTGGAATTCTTATCAAGTGTTAAAAATGGAAATCGCCCGATTTTTTTCTCGAGATAACATAATGGAATACTTGCAATCTAATTAAATATAACTTTTGATATATTTCGCAATTTTATGCTTTAGTAAGTAACCCCTGTATAATGTTGGTGCCATATATTGATACCACATGATGTAGGTACTGTTTTTATGACATGATACGGACACATGAATAAATTTCATAAAATAAATACTAACTTGAAAAACTGACATTAACCAGATTTTTCGAATATGTAGAAGATTGACAGAAGATCTTGAGATAAACACACCAATTTGATAGTCCACTTGAAGCCAACGATATTGATCTGCTTTATCTAGGAAGATTCCTTCAAAATTGACCAACTCAAACTGTAAAAAAGGGCAATATGCTTATATCATAAAGTTATTACAAGGTACTACAACTCACCATTCCTTGATTGATAAAATACTCGAAAAGATATACTAGCCCCAGTGGAATCATAAACTTCAATAATCCCGGCAATAGATGCATTTTTTGCTTAAATGTCAATTTAACAGCACCGCTACCATCAGATTTAACATCAGAGATTTGTACAGCTCTTACTGGTTTGGGTAAAATTGCCCAAAATCTATAAAATAAACAGGAAATTATTCAAACAAGCCAAGATTAATTGTAACTGTAGAATATTTATAAGTAATCATACTTTGTAAGAGGGAATGGTTATATGAATACATTACTACAAGCATCCTCTCTTCCTCTCCTTTGAATCAGAGAGAAGACGATCTGTAGTTTAATACGAGATGATCCGTAGACTACTGCGCATATCTGAAAAGACAATGATTAACTTACGATATTGCCATCAATAGAGGAACAATGAGCATTATAAGTAAAGCATTCCGAAGACCCAAAGAGTTAAGTGCTGCATACGAAAGTGCTCCTGCGATACCAGCTGCTCCTGTTCCAGAGGACCATGTTGATACTACATCTCTGAATTGAGAGACAAGATAATAAGTAATTTGGCAAAATGGATAAGAATGAGAAACTCACCTGTCATAAAATGAGCTGTACTGTAACAAAGACACCTCTCCCAGTCCTGAGCTAAGAGATGTAACAACTACACCAGCAATTGACACCCACTGATCAGTACTAAAAGCTACCAGAAGGAATCCCGCAGCAGCAAGAATAACACATGAACCGATTCTAACACTGGAGAAAACATTTGCATATAAGAAAATAGTAATAATTGTTACTGACAGGGCCGCCCACCATAAAATGTAAAACTGGGATTTGCAGCTACTATTATGGTGATACAATTGTTATATCTATCTACAAGACAATAGTTTTAGAACATTATCACCACAATATAAACAATTCTAAATTACTGCATACCAATTTTTACCTCTACAATCTTTTAAAAATTCTGAAGGACGGCCCATTTATTAATGGGTGAAATGATTCGGAATGAGAAGTGGCTGATCTATCACTGGCGCTATAATCTCAGCAGTTATTACAAATCAAATCAAGAAACAAATTACCAGTTACTTTGGCTTGTTAAAACTAGGCATTTTTGAACTTATCCAATTTGTCATTTTCTTAAAACAATTTCATGAAATTAATGTTTTCAGTCTTCCCAAATATTAAATTTCATGTTCATTTGTGTATTTGATTATAAGTAGTGATAATGTAAAAGGACCAGAGTAGGATTAAAATGAAAATCTTAAGCTACGACACTGCATCCTTTTCTAGCTAAGTTGACTTTACGGTGTTAATACCGTTGGGTCTTGGCAACTTGGCAGATATGGTTTTCATTTTAATCCTACTCTGGGCTTCTTGCATTGCGACTACTATATAAACTCATGTTAAATCACATATATGTTAATTCAGTGTTTCAACCCCTAGGTAATCTACGCTATCTACCAGATAAATTTGCCAGTTATAAAAAATACGTGGGTGGATAATCGTAAGGTAAGACGATTGCCTTCAGTTAACATATACAGGGTATCTCATAGCATGTCCTATTAGCAAATTTTGGACCTCCCCTTCCAAAATGCCAAAAAAGTTTTTTTTTCGATTGTAGCCTCACTATCACTACTTTTACTGATGTATTTCAAGTTTAACTAGTGGATTTTGTATTAGCTTCTTGGGTTTAATCATGAACACTTGAAGATAGATATAAGTCGTGGGGCAGCTTACGTTATCTTATGGATATTTTTGACTTCTAGCACTGGAGCATTCAACAATGTTGTTAACGTATTTCTTTGTAGCTTTTCTAATAACATCTAGGATAGTAGGGATTTTTGCTTCCCTATGTAGCTGACTTACGCAGGAACCAGGATGTATTAAAGACTATTCGCAGCGCTTTGTTCTGAAAAGTTTTTACTTTGTTTAGGTGCGTCTTTGAGGTCGCTCCCCATACTTGATTTACTGGTCTCAGGATGGATTCTCAAATTAACGTACCACATTCGTGTTTTAAAGGTGAGTTTTTGTTAATGACTCGATGCAACAGTGCTAGGTTGACATAGCCCTGATTTAATTTGGCATTTATGTGATAAGCCCAAGTAAGCCTATTGTCTAAATATACTCATATCAATGGATCTCTGTTTTATTTACAATTTTGACAACAGCTGCGTTTTGTAGCATTTAAAATTAAAAATAATCGTTTTCTGTAGTTGGAAATTTTACATAACTCATGTTAAATCACACTTGATGATTTAGGGTCAGTATTTCAAACTCTAACTAAAGTAAATGATTCGGTATCTACCAGATAAATTCGCCAGTTATAGAAAATGCGTCAATAATCCACAAGGTAAAACGACTGCCTGTCAGTTAATATATACAGGGTGTCTCATAACATGTATGTAAATCGCGAAATTGGGACCTCAAAATATACTAAAAAGGTCACATTAACGTGGATCTCTATTTTATTAATAACTCTGACATCAACTGTATTTAAATTTTGAAATTTTACATACAGACACTATGTCGGATATAATTCAGGAATTTTCTTATATTTTAAAATTGAAATCATAAATGCTCGTATAAATTGTGATTGTCGGTATCCGTCCCTTCCATCTCTCAACTTGAGTTGACGGGTTTAAATTTAGAAAAATGAGATGGGAAATTTAAGGTAAGCTGGTTGGTAGCAGTGATAGAACAAATAAGAGTTTCACTTCCGGTTAAAACACTGATAAATACAAATATTCGTGACTAAATTCGATTACATCTCAGACATAACCTTAAATAATTGGTTCTGTTCTTCAAAGCTCTTAATCGTGTAATACAAGAGAAATTGCAGCTTTTTCAAGAAAGTTTACTGTATTTTTGTTAGTAATATTTTAATTTGACGAGTTTATATAAAAATGAAACAGGTTGCCCCTGCTTTATTAATAAAATAGTTACATACGAGGATTGTTCGATAACTACGTGGCCTAACACAGAAATGGCGCGAATTTGGAGGAATCTTCTTCACCATTCTGTAGAACTGTCCTTTATTAGATTAAATATGACAGTACAGAGCGATCTGTCAATTAGTCTGTTTTTGACAGTACGCCAAAGTGAACGTCTTGTGTGATTTTGTAAACAATGGAAAAAAACTGAGTTGAGAGCAGTGATAAAGTACTTTCATTTGAAAGGCTTAACACCAACCGAAATCAAAGCAGAGCTGGATTCAACACTATTGGAATCCGCTCTTTCGTTTTCAATGGTTAAAAACTGTGTTGCCAAATTTAAGCGTGGTCGTGTGAGCACAAATGATGAACCCCGTAGTGGATGTCGAAAAACTGCTACTGCCCCGGATATGATTGAAAAAGTTCACCGTATCGTATTGTCTGACCGCCGAGTATAAGTGCGCGAGATAGCAGACATAGTGGGTATCTCAAATGACAGTGTGCACAGAATTTTAACTGACGAATTGGAAATGAAAAATACTCGGCGCGTTGGGTGCCGCGGTTGCTCACACCGGAGCAAAAACTGAATCGTTTGAGTGTCTCTCGCGACCTTTTGGTACATTTTCGCCACAATCCGAAGGATTTTTTGCGCGGTTTCATAAACATCGATGAAACCTGGGTCCACCATCATACTCCCGAAACCAAAGAACAGTCCAAACAATGGACACACAAAGGTTCTCCGCCACCAAAGAAGATAAAAACGGTTTTGTCAGCAGGAAAGGTTATGGCAACCGTATTTTGGGATTCTCATGAAATTATCTTGGTCGACTACTTAGAAAAGGGGAAAACAATAAATGGCGAGTATTATGCCAATTTGTTGCAACAACTTAGCGACAAAATCAACGAGAAGCGGCCTCATTTGGTAAAGAAGAAAGTGCTTTTCCATCAAGATATCGCACCTGCCCACAAGTCTGCGATTGCACTGGCCAAAATTCATGAATTGGGGTTTGAATTAGTTCCCCATTCGCCCTATTCCCCAGATTTGGCTCCCTGCGATTATCATCTGTTTCCAAACCTGAAAAATGGCTCGGCGGTAAGAGATTTTCGTCTAATTCCGAGGTAACCGCTGCTGTAAATAGCTATTTCGAGGACTTGGATTCATCGACCTACAATGAAGGTATTACTAATTTGGAATATCATTAGAATAAGTGTGTTGAGCGAGCAGGTGACTATATTGAAAAATAAAATGGTTTTCGTGGAATAAAAACTTGCGTTTTCTTTGTTAGGCCACGTAGTTATCGAACCATCCTCGTACATTACATATATATATAGTAAAAATTTCGAAAATTAACATTCAATGTTGAAATCTTATTTGGAACTTGAACACTTCCTAACCCTGTGAATATGACAAAAGGTCCATAAGTGTAGATTAAGATTACGATTATCTGTCAAGTAACTTAATAAGAACTTTACTTTGAGATTGAATTACCATACTTAATTAATAATTGCAAATTGGCCATCACGTCGTTAAACTTTGGAATAAAAATTATTTTAAAACAAGGTGATAACATCTATTTTAATTATTTACCCATCTTTAGGTGTTGATGTAGAATTTCAAAATATGGGTGTTAATTGGGTTTTACAATTTGTTTAATAAATTCTGTCAATTGCTGACCACTATTATTATTATTAGTTAAAAATACTGTTAGTAGTGAGACGGGAAAAGCGAATATGCCAATTAGAATGTTTAAAATACAGGGTGTTAAAAATAAGTTTCGAGTTCTTTGCATTAAAGCTTCAATGTAAAGCCAGTTTTGTATCATTAATATCAATTGAATCGGTTTACTATTAAAAACGGAAAGTTAGCAAATTCTTCTAGTACATACATACCACGTATTTTCTTGCGTGCCATATAGAATGACGATGAGCTTATCTATCTACAAGCATTTTCAGCATGTTAAACATAAAAGCTGAAAAGGGTAGAGTATATTTTTTATGAAAATATACAAGCACATATAATTGGCTTAAACCCACATGACAATAATTTATTATCTATGAAGTTCTAGAAATTCAATAAATTATTAAATTCCAATGCATGCATCTTAGATGCAGTTAAAACATTTAACTTAAAAAATGAAGAAAGACTAGGATTATTACTGCTATTACTAATGGTAATAATTACGTTTAAAAAATTTCAGTTAGTACTTACTGTATAAAAAATGGAAGAAAAGGTGACAGCACCTTTATTATAAGTGCAGGAATAATATCGGCCAGCAATATTGCTCCCGTAGATATATAGTTGCACTGCCTATTAGGATTCGTAATTTCCGTCTCATTTCGGAATTGTAGGACTTTTGTACTCTGCAAAATAAGCGAATTGTAAAAAAAACCATTACACTGAAAATTCCAAAATATTTACCCCATCACTTGGTTCTTGTTGTGTATGAAGAATATCATTTGCTGCACTTAACATTACAACGTATCCATAATTATTACAGATGCCTAAAATCCAATAGGCTATGAGTGACCGCCAAGGCTTTTGCCTGAAATTCTGTTTTGCCAGTTTCTCGCATATTCGTTCTTTTAGAGAGACCTTTGGTGGTTGATGTAAAGGATATTGTTCTGTTAAACTTGATTTCGGCTTTTCTGTAATCGACGTCATTCTGTAACTAAAGAGACATCGAAATGAACACTTAAAAGGCAACGAAAGCATTATTTATACAATAAGAGTTTTACAATTGTTCATACACACACTTACTTAGTTGTCACAATTTATAAATAAATTCTACATTTCCAAATATTACAAATGAAAAGCTTTACGCTATGAATACAAACTAGGGCTGTTTTCCAGTTAATTGTATTTTTTTTACTATACGGATACCGAATAATTCTGTTAGCAGGTATATTTGAATATTAAATAACAAACTAATCGGATTATCCGGATACCGAATAATTTGGCGAACCGAATTTTCTGGATATCGAATATTGCAGTTAGCTCATATATTCGAATTATAGAATAATGGACGGTTTAAGTAACCGTAGTGAAGTATTCGGTTATTTACTTATTGGAGTAAACTGTGCGATTCGATTATTTATACTACCCGAAAAACTGCAGTTAAGCAATATAAGCGCATACCAAATATAATATAATAATAATACCCAAAAACCGACAAACAGACCGAACTATCAGAATACCGAATAGTTCGGCTAACAGAATTATCACACCAATTAATTCCGTTAATCGTTATATTTTTGAAATTATTTGACGAGGACGGAATTAAATGGCTGTCTAAAATATTTAATAACATATATAAAACTGGAGATATACCAGCAGCATGGCTAAAATCAACCTTCATAATTATCCCTAAAAAGACTAGTGCTAAACAGTGCAGTGATTATCGGACGATCAGTTTAATGAGCCATTTGTTAAAGCTATTCCTGAAGATCATCTATCAAAGAATATACAGAAAATGCGAAGAAAACATAGGAAGAACACAGTTCGCACAGGCGCTATTCTGCGTACAAGTCTTATTCCAGCGATGTAGAGATATGAACTGCGACATATACGCTTGCTTTATCGATTACAATTAGGCATTCGACAGCGTAAAACACGGAAAACTCGTAGAAATATTGCAAAACATAGGCTTAAATGATCGCGATATACAAATCATCATAAATCTTTACTGGAAACAAACCGCCAATATAAGGGTTGAAGGGCAAAACTCAGAAGAAATACATTTACAACGGGGAGTAAGGCAGGGCTGCGTGCTGTCCCCTCTATTATTCAATATATATTCAGAAGAGATTTTTAAAGAAGCACTGGAAGATGTAGAAGCGGGCATAATGATTAACGGAGAATGCCTAAATAACATAAGATATGCAGATGATGCGGTAGTGTTTGCAGATAGTTTAGATGGCTTACAACAGCTAATGTCCAAGATAGCCAAGACAAGTCAACATTACGGCCTAACGTTAAACATAAGCAAAACCAAATACATGGTTATAAGTAAAAATAGAATACCACCAACGCAAATAACAATCAACAATAGATACATAAAATGAATAAATACATATACCTATCTTGGCGCAACAATAAACGATCAATGGGACCACTCCCTAGAAATTAAATGCAGAGTAGAAAAGGCAAGAGCGGCATTCATGAAGATGAAAAGCCTCTTCACAAGCCATGACCTAAACTTAAAAACAAAAATAAAACTTCTCCGAACATATGTCTTCATAGTACTGCTATACGGGGTCGAATCCTGGACCCTCACAGAAGCGACGAGTAAGACATTGGAAGCTTTTGAGATGTGGCTATACCGACGTATATTAAAGATCCCGTGGACAGACCACATCACGAATAAAAGCGTACTAGAACGATTAAATAAAGAAACAGAAATCTTGAGAATTGTAAAGAGAAGAAAATTGGAATACTTGGGCCATATCATGAGAAATAATCAAAGATGTGAATTATTACAACTAATTCTCCAGGGTAAAATTCATGGTAAACGAAGTCCAGGGAGAAGAAGAATATCTTGGCTTCAAAATTTGAGAAAATGGTACCGCACAACAACAACTGGCCTATTTCGCGCAGCTGTTAACAAAGTACAGATCGCCATGATGATCACCAATATCCGATAACGGATGGGCACGCGAAGAAGAATCGTTATATTCGGATACCGGATAAGAGACCGACCGAACTATCCCGATACCAAATAACTTAGCTAAAGGAATTATCAGATTAGCTCAAATATTTAAGTTATAAAATAATAGATGATATGGCTAACATGACCGCAATAAAAGTATGTACAGTAGAAGTTGGGACCACGGGGAGGGTGGGGGAGGGGTCGAAAATGTGAAATAGGTGGATAATAGAAACTTCTTAAATTTTGCCTTATTTTCGTAGTTTTACAATATATAGCGTTTATATGAATGTATATATTTATTATTGGATAATTACATACCACATAGAATATATATAATATATGGTAATATTATATTTTAAAGTACCTACTCAGTAATTTTCTTTTGCTTAATTGTTGGTATGTGTTGTCTTACAAAATTGGGAATTTTGCGTGGCCCGACCTAGACGGATAATAGAACGTGACGAGTAATATAGTGCCGGATAATCGAGGTTCTACTGTATTCGGTTATTTACTGATTAGAGTAGACTGCCCGATCTGGTTTATACACTATCCGAAAATTGCAGTTAACCGAATTGTTTGCTTACCAAATAATTCTGGTAACCGATGTATTTGGATATCGAATAACAGACCATTTAAACTATCCGTATAACGAATAACTCCACTAACGGAATTATGCGGATATTGTATACTGAGGTTATCTGGAATATCTGAATTATCAAATAATAGACGGTGTGGTTAACATGACCCCAGCAAAATATTCGGTTATTTAGTTATTAGAGTTCATTGCCCGGTGTGGTGTTTCATACCTGAGTTATTCACGTACCAAATAATTAGTTATTAGAGTTCATTGTCCGGTGTGGTGTTTCATATCTGAGTTATTCACGTACCAATAATTGAATTAGAGTTCATTGTCCGGTGTGGTGTTTCATGCCTGAGTTATTCACGTACCAAATAATTAGTTATTAGAGTTTATTGTCCGGTGTGGTGTTTCATACCTGAGTTATTCACGTACCAAATAATTAGTTATTAGAGTTCATTGCCCGGTGTGGTGTTTCATACCTGAGTTATTCACGTACCAAATAATTAGTTATTAGAGTTCATTGTCCGGTGTGGTGTTTCATATCTGAATTATTCACGTACCAATAATTGAATTAGAGTTCATTGTCCGGTGTGGTGTTTCATGCCTGAGTTATTCACGTACCAAATAATTAGTTATTAGAGTTTATTGCCCGGTGTGGTGTTTCATACCTGAGTTATTCACGTACCAAATAATTAGTTATTAGAGTTCATTGCCCGGTGTGGTGTTTCATACCTGAGTTATTCACGTAAGAAATAATTAGTTATTAGAGTTCATTGTCCGGTGTGG
>JABXWE010078851.1:0-10398 GCA_014611495.1 Limonius californicus
CCCTCCATAGAGTGAATTGGCTTTGCCGGAATTAGTTCACTAAATCGAGACTCCACTGTATATCAATATTTAGAAGAAAACTCTGTTTATAATCTAGAAAACAATTAATTACCGTCAAATAAACAAACTTTTTGTACATATGATAATGTTAAGTCCTAGAGTAAATATCAACAATTAATAATATCTTTATAATTTTCCGGAATGTCAATTAATAACGTGGGAACTGTGTTTAAACTTATTTTATTTATCTGGGGCAACAACAATTTTTTTAAAGAAAACTGCCTTTTAATTGATTATATAAGTATTTTGACATATCAAGAATTCTTTCAACTTTGAAAATGTTTATGAAAACCTACAATATCTTATGTATGTTTTTGCGGTACCCTACCGCCTTAATGTATCATCATTAGTACCTCTAGCTTCACCAATTTTAAAAAAATATATATATAAATCCAGTGCCTTTTGGTTTATTCATTTTTAGGATTAAGAGAAGAACATTTTAACCGTTTATACATCAGAAGAACTATCTGACATTTGGCATTGCAACTTTCTTGTAAAGTGCGGGGTGGCGTGGGTTGCAAATGCCAGGGATACAGATACAGTAATATACAATACAACACAAAAACTAATGTATTTAAGAGGCTCTATGTTGTTTATAATTTTACTAAAAGCAGTTATGAGGGGGCAATGCATTGCTGTATCAGATAATTCGTGTAGCTTATAAGGTTCGCCCGTACTCCGACTTACAAACCTTGCAAACTTAACATTTGTGTTAATTAAGATGAACAACTTTTCTTGTTGAAAAATCCATGCACTAAAATACCTTCGCCACATGATCAATAACCTATTAGGAGGCTAATAAAATAGTTCAATTTAAGCTATTAGACTACATATACAAGATTGCAATAGAGAAAAAATTATAAACAAATTATAAGAATTGATGATAAAAATTTGCCTAAGTAGTGCAAAAATACATTAAAATCAATATACATTTATGATATATGTGGACTTAATTTAGTAAATTTTTCACTTTATTAAAACTATCGCCCTTTAAGAACATAATTCACACAACCCTTATATTAAGATTTATCTGATTTTCTTACAAACAGAACGATGTCAAGACAGCCTTAAACTCTCAGTGACGATAATGGTTTGCCAATGTAAAACATAAATTTGACTCTGAAATTCCGGGAATTTAAGTTCCCTTTAAACACAAAAATAAATATATATATTAGAGTCGTCTGTATATGAGGCGTATACAAAAATTAATTATTTAAGACGGTACTGTTCCTAATATTTATTAATGCCCTACTTCGATAAACAAACAGCGGATGCGAGCGAACAGACCTCATTAGCAGCGACAGGCAAGTGACGTTTAACAAATAATAAAACACAGACATACTAATCATTTATGCAACATTCACAATAATAAGAATTCGACGTAGGTGCCTTTACAAGACCACTTCTACTAGCTGACTATCTCCCGAATGATTGTTAGATGAATAATTATTAACTATGCCACACACATTATCTACTCATATAGCTACTTGTATTCACTAAGCTACTGTTTCCAACAACTACTTACACAGACAAACCAATCTTGTATAATATAAATAATAGAACCCAGTGGTTGTAAACCACATATACTAAGAAGTAGATAATTGGCAACCATTTGGGTAAACATATATAATAAATCATGGGATATATACTATAACCTCGCGAGCGACGCCACTGCTTGTATTAGCTAATATTGACATTGCAGCATATATTTATACATATATAAACACATAAATGATAACATTAATATTGCACCTTGCCTCTACTTAGGGGATAATCGCATCGCAACTAGTTCGTAGGGTCGCAAACGCTATTAATTAGTTATTACGCCAAAAATATACAAGCTTACGCGTAGTTACCAACAACATTATCTTCTGTAGACTGCCGTTGGTGAGCAGTCTGCTACTCCTTGTTTCTTCCTCACATTCCAAGAAACACTTGCCTGCTCGGCCTCCCGTTCAAACGCTTTTAATTTTTCCTGCCGAATATTTATTGATATCGAACCCCAATCCAGGAGTAAGGGGCTGGAGGATCCCCGGTGAGTACAACCGCCGAATACATATTCACAGATTAGTAAATCTGTCTTTTATTATCTGTTGTATGTCACCTGCCCGTCGCTGCCAGTGGAATCTGATCACATCTGATGTTTGTTTACCAAGAAACCCCATAAATGAAATGCAGAAGCGTTGCAACCTTATTTATATTTAAAATTCAGTCATTTTTATACGCCCCCGTAAAGTCGACCCTAACAATAATAACCATGGCATAATGGGATGCAATGTATGTAAGCCACATATACTATCAAGTAATCATTAAATATATTTAACACACAAAATGGCAACAGTAATATCGCACCTCGCCCCAGCATAAGGTAGAAACGCATGGCAATCGATTATTTAGTAGAGTCGCAAACGCTATTACTAAGTTATTACGCCAAAATACCTAAAGCCTAGCAATACCTAACTGACAACAACGTCTTAGATACACTACCCTTGCAGGCATTTATCACCCTACTGTATTGTTTTACCCTCGGCATTCCAGAAACTATTTGGCCTACTCGTCTAAACCTACCAGATGCTAGGAACTGATGAAAGCTGTGTATAAATTTGCAAATATTTATTTATTGAGCCTACATTTAAGTATTAGTCATGGTAGCCACAGCCTAACATGTAGTTAATTAAGTATTAACACACAATCGTTTAGTTATTAATTATTATATTTCTCAATTTCTTCTTCTTTAGCTCCATTCTTCAATTGAACTGCTAAAAGTACAATGTCTGATTTTTATGTTTCTTTTTCAAGAAAATAATACAAGTTAAAAACCTGTGTAACTATTTATTTAAGAATATGTTAAGAATATGTAGCTTCAGTGGCAACACTGCCTCAAGTTACGTTTTATTCTGCTTATATATTAAATCAGTGGAAATAATTTGTAGTTGTTATTGATATTATTCGTTGCACTTTGTTTAAGATTAAACATCACATGCAATGGTATGCGGTTTAGTAAAATATTTATCTATAGTTAAACAAATAAGATAAATAAAATATTTTTGAGTTGAAATTCTTATAATACAATAAATTTTTACATAAGTAAAATAAGAGTAAAGATTATATCATAACATGCTGCTATATTTTATACCAAACTTATACTATCAATTCCCAGTTATTATGAGACGAATTGAGGAAACAGAACGGGGCTAGCAATTGACCTTGACCTCGGTAAAACGAGAATGAGATTAAAGAAATAATATGCCGAAACAGGTTTAAATTTCTTACACTCCAATTATGTTACTGTTAGTAGCTCCGAAATCGATTAAAGATTATGCACATTTATTTAATCGGCTTTTTTTAGTAAAGTGGCATTAAACTTGAAATGTTCATAAAATTTTTCAAAGACGGGGAGGAATTGGGGAAATGAGACAAATGTAAGAATATGAAAGCAGCCTTTTAAGTTTTTACAAAAACTTGGAAAGACAAAAATTTTTTTAGAAGAAACTGATTGCTTTTCAAAATATTCGCCTTTAAGTTTTATACACTTCTGCGTGCGTTCAAACCAATTCTCGAAACATTTTTTGCACTCTGAAGATGGTAGGTATCTCGAAAACATGGTTTTTGAAGGCAGCTTCTCGAGATGATGAAAAACGCTGTTCACGCATTTTTGTTTGACATTCGGGAACACAGAAGTCGTTATGCGATAAATCAGGTAAATACGGGCAATGAGACATTAATTCGATGTTTTTCTCCTTCAAATAATCAATTGTTTGACGTGCTGTGTGAGAGCTGGCATTGTCATGATGCGACGTTTTCGGTTGTTTTTCCTGATTGCATCAAACAAATTTTTGTATACAATTCAGCGTTAACTGTTCTTCAATCCTCCAAAGGAATGGTTGCCACATGTCCAGTACAACCGAAGAATCAAGCGATCATTTCTTGGAAGTGCTTCGTGAACGAACAACTTTTGTGGGATTCGGTGCATCTTGGAACACCCAAACAGAGGATTGAGTTGCTTATTTTCCGGTTCATACGAATATATCCAAGTTTCTTCACCTGTTACGGTGTTGTTTACGGATTTTGCAGTTCCTCGGTCGAATTTTTTGAGCATTTGCTTACACTAATTATGCTGAATCCATCGGGAACAGATCTTTTTCACAGCTAAATGTTCATGCAAAATCGAATGTAGTGCAATCTTAGATATGCCTAAGGATGCCTCTACCGCACTGTAAGTCACATGCCGATCTTCTTCAATCATGTTGCGCTCAGCATCGATATTTTTTGGAATAACAACCGATTTTGGTCGACCTTCACGAAATTCATCACTGACGGACGCACGACCACTACGAAATTCTGCAAACCAATTGTAAACAGTCTTTTCTGATAGTGCTTCATTACAAAAGTTCAACAAAGCGATTTTATGCATTGTTGTCGAAATGGGCCTTTACAAAATCAAAAAAAATCATCGAACGAAAACGTTCACGTGAAATTTCCATTTTTTCCCAAAATAGCTTTTTTTATACGCTCACTGTAAACAAACTACTCGGTCAATTTCTAAGCTGCCACTGTTTTCACAATATCAAATGTCATATTTTACGAAAATAGAAATGATACATTTCAATAGCGCCACCTGGTGGTCGTTTGTAAAGCTTAAAAGGCTGCCCTCGTAATATTTTTGGACAATATTTTTTGCGTTTATTGTAAAAGCGTGTAGCTATTGGGGTTAACTAGCCCCCTTGTCTAATAACTTATGTTTATGGTTATGCCTTTTCAAGACCCGAAATTAAGATAGTAGGTCTAAAATGGCCGAAGGGGTGGCTTCTCAAACGGGTTGAGAGTTCGCGCGTTTAGTATAAGTGTATGAACAGGATATCTGTGTTGCTTAGTTAAGAAATGCACTGAAGTGATGTATACCTATGTATTGGCTAGCTGTAAGGTAGTGTAGTTGAGCGAGATGAGTAGTTGAGAGTAGTAGTTGATTGAGGCTGTAGATAATGCTTTTGCTTTTGATGACGTAGTATACTTAGTACTGGTAGTTACTGTGTTATTATGACTGAGGCCTATGTTATTGTGGTTGGGGGGCTTACGAGCTTGCCAAGGGTCCTGACGGATGAGAGTAGTCTGCCAAGACATTGTAATACTGTGTTATGCCCGAGTGGTGAGTGTAGCCTACCAGGATTTCATTTTAAGCTGTTTAATGCTTGGCGGGTTGGTGATTGGGCGTGATAGCTCGACTTGACCTTGACCTGGTTGACCAGCCAATAATCTCTGTATTGCACTTTGCAGAGTGTCCTGTGGAAAGCCTGTCTCTCGTTCTTTTCCTTGTGAGGCACGTACGGCGACTTGCGGAGGTCGTTTGGTGATCATAATAACATGGGGGAACCCATTTCCCGGCGGTAGCAATTGACTACCCGGTACCCGTTACAGGTTACATAATTCCGCCAAGGAGGCCCCACCCTGAATGAGAACTACTAGAGACGGTCCTATGGGGGGGGGGGCACCCAACCCCCTGTAAGTAGAAATTGCAATGCTAATGTAGTAATGTATTATTGCTTGTACGTTCTATGCTTTGCTGGTGTGTGCTGAAATGGGGTTGTGACTTTTTGTGTGTTTACTTTATGACTTCACCGCGTACATGTCTGAAGTTGTCAAATCCTGAGCGTCCGAGAATTTAGTCTTGATGAGTATACACAACTGATTTCTAGACCCTGTCTGTGAGTGTATAATTATTAATTATATTTAGTTTGTAAATTCCCACCGCCCGTCCCGATGCGAAAAAGAACCATTCTAGCTCTAAGGAAGCCCTCGGTATTTACTGTTGTTTAGTTTTCCAAATAGCTCTTAAATAATCGAAGGATTTGTCGATTTTAAAGAAGTGGCCGGTTAAACTGAGGAGATTCTGAAAAAAATCACAAAAAGCTGTTCATTTTTAAGTTAAAGAATTCGGCAATATAGCATTCATTTTGAACTGAAATGATTTACAACGTGAAAAGAAGATCGTTAAAAACTTGTTCACTTTCACCTATGAATTTTTTTTGAAAAAATGAGCCTTTCATCAACATTTCAGTACTGAGTATGTTATGTATTCAGTTTTATACTTCTTTGACATCAGTGGCATAACTTCATATCGAGCGCCCTGTAGCAGTTCTATTGCCTCCCCCCTCTCCCAACTGTAGAGTATAATAAAAAATCTAACTATATACGTTTTTACATTATTAATATTCTAGAATTCCTATAAAGTACGATACCGTTTTGTAGAACACGATAAGAGCGCCTGATAATATAAGAAAAAAAATTGACCCCCTTGGTAAACCTGGCGACCCCTTTTTGCTGGCGCTTGGAGCAGGGTGCTCCAACTGCTCCCCGGTAGTTACACCCCTGTCTGTAATGATACGCAGCTTTACTTCCCTTCGCAAATCTCTACTATCATTTTGTTATCAAATATACCTACACCTCACACACGCTATTGGGAAAAATATGAAGCGTGAACACAATTTTCAATAATTATTATATGGTTATATTTTACAGTCGCGTGTAATTATTATCTGTACAAACTACTACGCCGCAAAACAACAAATAAATCAGCTTTGTGAGTTGTTTAATTTTTGTTGTCTCACGTGCTCCATTGTTCTAAGTGAAAGCGATGTTTTGACAAATCTATTTTTGAATCCTTCCGTCGACTCATGATTATTTGCAGAAACACCATCAACTTTCAAATTTATTTATAGATTCACGGAATGATCGAATATGCATGCGAGTATCATCTGCATAACAGGAGTATCATTTTAAGAGCTCATTTCCGATAGACTCTTGCATGTTAAACGAAATAAAAAATGTTAAACGAAATAAAAAATGTTAATTTCAAGTTCAATGCGTAGTTCGTGTTTACACTAAAACGTTTGATATTACTTCTACATAATTATAAATTCTGTAAATCCCATAATATTGTGTTACTGCAACTGTCTGTTTCTACGGTGCGATAATAAAGAGCATTTAAATCTAAAAAAATAATTGCGGAACAATACCGAAAGCTGTCTTTTGCAATATAAACAAACACAACAAATAATTATTTTTAAAAACTATGATGGCTAGCTGATACTTATTCATCCCTTCTTTTTATAATCTGTTTTATCCTCTGCTCTTTTTCTGTTTTCATGTTATTCTCTTATTTTTTTTGCAGTCGTGTCATGTATTTCATCGTTTCTTCCCCCTTTATAGTCATATGTTGCTTGCAAATTTTCTATTTACCCCGTTTCCTCGTACTTTTTTCTTTTCTTCTTCATTTGCGTCATTTCTTTCTTTGCTCTTTTTCATTGCTTCTTTTTCCGCCTAGCCGTCTATTTTTCTCTTCTTTTTCTTGTTATATATTGGTTCCATTTTCCTTTTATCGGTTTAGATATTATTTATTGTCCACTTTATTTATCTTCCTTTATATTTTTTCTTTGCTCCTAGTATTTCTTATTGTAGGAAATACATTTTTCTCCGGTACGGGTATGGAAATGTTTACAAACTAATAGTTATAATTAACTCAACACTCAACGATAGGTTTTCAGAATTGATTATGTTTACCCATCAAGGCGTAATTCGTTGGAGCTCGAGATCTTACAGCTTCAGACATGTACGCGATGCACTCCCAAAGTAAACACACAAACATTCAAGCTCCATTTCAACACACCAGGAAAGCATATAACACACAAGCAAAAATACGTTACTATGTTAACATTGCAGCTTCTACATATTTATAGGGGTGTCCTCCTATGGAATCCCACGTAGCATCTAGTATCTCACTTTTGGTATCAAGACAGGACCGTCTCTGGTAATTACCGTTCGGGATAAAGTGACCTAGGGCCGTCTTTAGTAGATTTTGTATCGAGCAACCGACATGTTACTACCGGATAATGGGACTACTCATGTTATTGTGGACACCAAACCACTTCCCCTAAAACCCCACGTGCACACCAGGCAAAGATCGAGAGACAGGCTTTCTACAGGCCACCCTGCTAAATGCAATGCAAATATTACTGACAAGGAGCTTGGTCAACCAAGTCGAGAGGCGAGCCCGACTGACCACGTTGGATCATCAACCAAGCATTAGGCAGTTTAGAACGGAATCCTGGCGGGTTCCCTGACCCCAGGACTATTGTCGAGCTCGCAGACTCCCAACCGTAGTAGCACAGTAATTATAACTACTAACTATACTGCAACATCAACAGTAAAAGCATTATCAACAGCTGCTGCTACAGCAGAACGCAAGAGCTCATCTACACCTCCTTATAGGTAGAAAATAAATAAGTTAACACAACTCCGTGCATTCCACAATTACTCAGCACACTTTTGATATTGTTAGCCACTTATCTCGAACACGTGAACTTTGCATCGGTCTGAGAACCCATACTCTGACTTGCTGTCTGCCTTAATTTTTCCCCAATCCGACCGAAAGCATAATTTAGTAGACAAAGCAACTAGTGCCTTAACCACAACACTTAAAAAACAGTTTTATTGTCAAATACAAGTGCATACAAAATAGAAAATAATTAGTACAAAAATACTATTGCTACATTATTTTTTTTTATTTTTAGTTTTACATTCATCTACTTATTTAGATTTTTTGTTACCATTTGGTACTTCTATTTTCTTATCCTCTTGCTTTATTTTGCGATCATTTTTATATTTCCCCGTTTTTCGTCTCGTATTATATTTTTGTTATCTGTATTGCATTTTCTTATTTTTTCCCTGTTTCTTTCCCTGTTTCTTCTTCATCACTGCTCCGTTCTATTTTTGTATTTTGTTTTACCTCTGCTTCTTGTTTAGTTTTAGTATATTCTTATCTTAGTTTCTCCTTGTTTGTTTTTCTTTTCCTTTTTTCTGTTCCCTTTCCACCGTTTTGATGTAACGTAACTGCTTTTATGAGAGTTTGTTTTTGGAGACCGCGGTAGAGTAGTAGCCGCAGCGCTTGGCTTCAGAGTTATTCCAGCAAAGTCGCTCAGGTTCGACTCCTGAGTACTGCACTTTCCCAGGGTGTTTGTTGTTTCTTAGTTGTAGTTGGAGCATGGAATTTTTCGAAGGTAGGGCATGTTAGACCTGTATTGTAGAGGACCGCATTTGCCATTATGTTCATGTTATTACAGACAGTTGAACTTTGGGACATTATACTCATAATTTTAATTTTTATTCTATACTGGCATAAATATTTCATGTAAAATGTAACTGCTAATTAATTTTACTTGGCGTTTATAAATCACGCCTCATTGATCTTGGGAACGGCCGTTCCATCGCACGTGTTTATTTTTTGTAAAGGGTCTGTCCTTCACGAGTAGACCTAATTTATGAAGGGTACAAACAAAATAAACATCAGTTTTCATATACTATGAATGGACTTATAAGACGACTACACATTCGGTAGTTTTTATTTATTTATTATAATTTTATAATTTTCCTATTTAAAACATTCCTTTTCAGCGTTTTATTTCAGCTATTTATTTCAGGTAAATAGGGTAACAATATTACTTTGAATTAGTTGATCTCAAGTACGTAAGATATTCCATGACAGCTGTCTTTAGTCGGTTTGTTCTTGGGGTAAATAGTTGGTTTAGATTAGCACATAACCTACCTAAATTATTACTTTTTTGCTGAACTAAACCCTCATGTATGATATTCAACGCATGAACATGTTAATTAAACACTAAATTAGGGGAGTTATTTATTTAGTTTGGTTCTTCAGATTTTTAACCGACAATTAACTTATTTTTACGAAAATTATTAGTTCCAAAATTAATGGGGCCATAAAATGCGTATTGTTTCTAAACATGGGGTGCACATGCGGTGGGTTCTCACGATCCAACACCCGTTTTTGGCCTATAAATGCAGAAGTAGGTTGTTCTGGAAGGATTCTTGATTTAAACGTCAAGAAGCACAGTTCCTTTACAGGTTTCCTTAACCGTGCACCTGCCAGCGCTTTGAGGTATCTCAGCAGCTTATGGCATCCCTTGACGATTGCGCGTTGAGGTATCTCAGTTGCAGCGTCAAGTGTCCTTAACCCTTCACTTGCCAGCACTTTGAGGTATCTCAGCAGCTTACAGCATCCTTTGACGATTGCGCTTTGAGGTTTTGAGGTATCTCAGCTGCAGCGTCAAGTTTCTTTAATCCTTCACTTACCAGCCCTTTGAGGTAGCTCAGCAGCGTACGGCTTCCCTTGACGATTGCGCTTTGAGGTATCTCACCAGCTTACAACATCCCTTGACAATTGCGCTTTGAGGTATCTCAGCTGCAGCGTCAAGTTTCCTTAACCCTTAACTTGCCAACGCTTTGAGGTATCTCAGCAGCTTACGGCTTCCCTTGACGATTACGCTT
>JABXWE010078853.1:0-17050 GCA_014611495.1 Limonius californicus
TAAATGAAAAAAAAAAAAAGAGAATGGAATGAGCATATATCCTGGACGAAACAAGATTAGTTAGAATTGCAAGAGACAACAGACCACAAGGAAGTGGGAGCATAGGACGTCCCAACAAGAGATGGAGTGAGGGAATAACATGAATCAAACACAGACACGATACAATCTGGATGAAACAAGCTAATAGCTTAACAGAAAGAAGAAGAAGAAGACTGTATCATTATTATTATTGGTAGTTGTTTTCTGAAAATTCTATAGAAAGAGTAAAATAAGGCTTTCTTACCACATTCCTATAATGAATTATACATATATTAATTAATTCATGGGAAAATAATTAGGTGATAATAGGTACTTAAGGTTCATTAAAAATTAATTTTAATGAAAAATTCCAATAGGGTATGAGTATATAAACACTGCAATCACTTTTTTCACTCTTTGAAGTTCTTCAAAGGCTGCAAAATGACATACTAGAAGAAACATACGAAATTATCCGAACAAAAAAGGTTATTAAATGTTGTTACCCATAAAGGACGCCCATCGCGAGGCGCAGTCGCCGCCGTAGTAAAATACATCAATTTTCAATTAAGGAAGATATTCAAGTGTTTGAATTTAAAAAAATTGAAGAGAAACCAAAAATTTCACATTTCGATGATGCTGTATTAAGATGAATAAGCCGGACACATAGAAGTCCTAATTTCACCAAATTAACCAAATTATGGTCCCAAGATACTGACTTAAGCATATGCATTTCCACTGTGAAAGGTAGACTTTTGTTTTGGACTTAAAGCACTTAAGAAGCCACTGCAAGGAATATCGGCACTAAACAGCAGTAGAGGTGCTATTTAATGATGAATCATCTTTTGACAGCAATACTCATGTTGGGAACGTCCGTCACAAGGTTTCCACTGTAGAATTTTCACCAAAATGTGTACTTCCAATAATTAAGCGTATGGGGGTTCATGTCTATTAATAAAAGAATTAGTCAGTTACAAGTAGTCTCTGGGATGAATGCCACGAAATACCTTGAAGTACTGTAGGATATGATGTTGTCTTGTGGGAATGACCGCTTTTGCAAATTTTCCAGGACGATAATGCTCCTTATCGTAGAAGAGAACTAATTAAATCATATGATGACCAATAAAATCGACAAGATAGACTGGCATAGCGCAATCTCCAGACTTGAACCCCTAGAAAACTTAGGACAAACATCATACATAAAGAATACCCACAAGAAAAAGAAAACTAATTGAATGCGTGATTTATGCCTAGTTGTTTTGCTGTATTTCAAAGGAAGAATTAGAATAACCGATAAATTCCTTTGCCAAAAAAATTATATTACGGAGGAGACTGAAAGGGTAGCTACAGCTGACCAATATAAAGTTTTTTTCTTTATAAACTTTTTACCAAAACCAAATTATAAGAAGTTACAGTACGTTCTTATAAATTAATGCCCACTGTTGAATACCGCTGATATTAATGAGGAAGAATTAAAGATAATAGCATTGTTTTCTCGTTTCCATGGAAACATAGTTCTTATAAAACTTTACTGGTGTTAGTTTAAATTAAATTATGCAAAAAAATTCTAAATTCTGTAGCTGCTACATAACCAATCATAATATGTATGTATTTTTCGGTACTGTAATTAGCCATTTTATCCGAACTAATCACTTAACAAAATGTATTAATTTTGACGTTTAAATGTACTGACATTTAAGTATTTGTTTTGTTTTCTAGTTTTATTAAATAATAAGCGGCCCTTAATACGTGGATACCAACTTTTGAGCATAAGATAATTTTTAATATCCGTAACTTTAGTTTTTAAATTTTTGATCCACTTTTAACTACATGCTTGTTGAAATAACTCTCCAATATGCCCAATTTGAATTTAAAACGCATGTTACTATCTCAGTTTTTAACAAATACTCATTAATTGATTTCATTTTAACTTGCTGTAACTTTCTTATTATAGTTAAAAAATTTATTTAAAGAAAAACTTTATTTTGGTCGCCTCTAGCTCTAGCTCTAGCCTTTGTAGTCTACTTCGCACGTTATGAGTCACTCTGTATAGACAGTGAAAGATTGAACAATATTAAGAAGGAAATGCGTTCAAAATGTAATTTGCCTCAATTTTTAAGGTGATGCAGGACTTTTTAACAGCACTCTAGATGGACATTATCATTTCAAAAGAGAAAAATCCATGAAACTTTAGTAGATTTGGAATATGTTGGCAGTAGAAACAAAGTTGTAGATTTTTTACAAAATCTTAGAAAATAAACTAATTTTTATATTTCTGTTTGCTGTTTAGAGTACAAAATTACAATTTTGAGTGGGAATACAATAGCAAACATTTTAATTTTTGTTCTTCATGATACTGTTTATAAAATTGTTTTTGCTTACAGAACTAAAGAAGGGCTGACAGTTAAAAATTTTGATTAATTATGTATGCATTATTTGAACTGTGAGTGAAGTGTTTTGTAACCCCAAGGGAGCACAATGGGCCCTGGTGGCCTAATTGCAGGAGCCTTGCTCCGACCCACAGTAATCATCATCATCATGCATTATTTCACTTGTATGTACTGTGTTGGCAACAAAAATGTTATACACCAAAGGGATGAATATAAGTTTATGTTATTTATAAGAATGTAACATGATGAATAACTTACTTGTGATGGTGAATTAGAAAACATTGCCACTGATTTCATTTTCAATGCAGGCAGTACATGTTGCTTTAAAACATCTTCCCATTCAGTCCAAGCTTCAGAAGTACGTATATGTCTGATACTGTATAACAAAACATTCAAAAAGTGGCACAGGTCATTGTACTCACAGTGTGTTAAATATTTTGAGACCCAACCATTGATCATTACATGCTGTTGTAAATTAAAGTTTTGACTTGCATTTAAAACAGTATCAAAACCCGTGATGTATAATCGAATTAAATAAAACAATTTTCGATCATTGGAAGCACTTTGTATTAGTTGTAGTATTGGTGTAGACACTTCTTTTGCGGGATATCCTTGCTGCACATGTAAAACCACCAAACCAACATAAATATTCCATACTAGGGGACTGTTTCGACGATCATGTGTCAGATTAGATAACAACGTGGAAAGTTTTTCTGTCATTTCGGTTATATTAATTGTACAAGCTAAGGTAAGAAACAGTAAAGTAATGTTGTATACTCCACTGTCGCTAAGGTCATTAATTTTATGAGGGGGAAGTTTGCAATAGATTCGTCCTCTTACTCTTGGCCACTGATTGGGAAATTTTGTTAAGTATTTGTTTAACATGTACAAAAAATATTCATAGCTATTACTACATTGTGAATGTCTTAAAATCTGTTGCACCAATTCTATTAGTTCTGCTGCTGAGTTCATCTTATTAACACCAAACGATAAATTAATATGTTTGTTGAAGATTTCCCATAGTATTTGATAATGTTCAGATTTCACATTCTTTATCCACCATTTACTTAATAACGGATCCAGCAGTTTACAACAATTTAGCAATGTTATGTTATTATCGCTACTGGCTATGCAGTTTGTATTTAAAGATTTTATCTTTATCTCCACAAGGAAACGATTTTCACACACCCTTGAATTTGTAGGTCCTATATATTCTCCATCTTCGCTATATCCTTGCAACATGGAAATATAATGTAAAAACCAAAGCGAAAACATATCACTGCAATCTTTAAGGGTATTGTTAAAAGTTTCCCAAAAACACGTTGTTGTTATACCCACTTTGTGCAATTTTTCATTAAAAATTTGTAGTAAAACCCAAATTTTTTTCATACACGGGCAAATGAATGCACTTTGTTGTGCAATTTCCGTTTCATTAAATTTCTTATACCATGAATATGAAAATATTACAAGATCTTTTAATAACACATCAAAATGTTCTGGCGATGCCTCACATAAATAGTATAAGATCAAAATTAGCCATTGTACATCAAGATACATGTGAAAATAGTGATAAATAGCTATATTGCAATCTTTCACTGAAGACGAAGCAAGCTTTTTTAAAGACTTTTCTTCTAATTCTCTCCATGGAGTAATGGTATTTTTTAGCAGTTTCAAGTATCGCAATAGTTTGTTCTGCAGAAGAATCTTCTGCGAACCAGCTGGGCATCTTTGAATGGAATATCGACATAATGACAACAAATTGACTATTTGTTTTCTAATTTCACAAACATTTACATTGTGAATAGTGGTTTCGCCTAGGGCGGTTTCTTCAGCTTGTTTCCATTGCTTTCGTGCGACATTAATTAATATATCTGCTTCCAAAATTATTAAGTTCTTTTGATATAAACGACCACAAATCAGCTGAAAAGATGCACCATCCGAATGCAGTCCTCCTTCGAATACTGCATTTAATTCATTTTTTAAACTGTCAATTGAGGAATTTTCATTTTTATTCGTATTACTGTCACAATTAAACGGGGAATACATAATTATTTAAAACATCTTTAATAAAAATAAACTATTAGAGATTGAGATTGAAATAGGTTATATTTCTAACATTTTGGCGGTTTAAAGTTCGCCGTGTCTAGAGTCCCGTTAGTGGCATCAGAATTAAATAATAGCAGTAATGTTTTTTGATGACGACACACCACAGGGATGTTCTGCGTGATCATTAATACCGATTGAAAAAAACTACTTTCCACATCTATGTTGTCAATAATTACTTGCAATCTTGGTATACTATCAAGTTCAGTAATGAAGTTATTCAAATTTATATGTGGGTATATCTTATTTTTCTGACCGTATATATTTAGGATAGATTATCTTGTATATAAAGAAAGGTAGCAATGCTATATTACCTCAGAAAGCAATTAGACCCCACAAACCACATATTATGAAATGTCAAACGTTGGTATCGTCTTTATAATAATACTTTGAAGGTTTATTAATAAAATAAATTATTGTACAGCAAAACAAATTGTAATCCAGCAATTGAAATTGTGCCTGGTTCAACTTACTAGGTTGGGCGCCATTAACAAAATTAAACTCTCACTCAAGGTATCCTCTCCTAGATGGATATAAACAAAAATACACAAATTTATAAATTGTTTAACCAACACAAGTCAAATATTTTCACAAACCTTTTTTAGTCGATCTCAGGCAAGATGTTACAATTGGTCGTTCTATAATAACTCTCCTAGCTGGCAACAAACAAGCACAACAAAAGAAAACAGGGAAAATCAAATTACCGTTCAATTATCAAAATTAATTCACAATTATCTGTGCTTTCCCTTTATGAAAACATATAATTCACATATGTCATACAAAATTAAATACAATAAACAACTACGAGGATTTATTTATCAGTTCTGTATTTTTGATTGAAACTTAAACCTCATACCTCATATTTAGATGTAGGGGCTTCACAGTAATCGTCATATCACGTGCCGAGTGCATTAGGTTGATCTTTAGTTGCGTAGTCAGTGGCATTTTCGTAGATAAACGTTGATAACCGCAGTTGGTGACATCCATATTCAGGAAACAGCAAGCAGATGTACCACAGGTAAGCGCTTTCCCATTATAATTCACCAGTAATTCAGTTATTTTTCTTCTGGGTCCATATTAAATTCTATTTATTATAGCAATTTTAATTTCGGCGAACTTCCTTTTAATATATCCTTACTGGATGAATTTAGGGAAATTTAATTATTTATTTCTTGTAGATTAATAATTTCCATCATATGAAGTTGACATTTATTTACACTTGTCAAATTCAAAACAGTACACTAACGACCCACGCCGCTTGACAAAAAAGATGAAAATCAACCCACGCCAACTTTCAATTCTTCCCGAAAATCGGAAATTTCTTGATAATTTTCAATATTTCACGTTCGTAGAGGAAAAAAACACTTTAACACGAAGATAAACGGGGAAAACCATATATTTACTTTAATACACAAACTTTAACATAAATTATAATTATTTGGGAGCTTCGGGAAGAAGTGCTTCCACTTCTAGGATACATTGCAACTTACTTGATTATAAACAAAAAAAAAAGTTTTTTCTCCGTTGTCAAAGGCTTTCACCAAGCAAATTGCAGATCTAAATAAATCAAAATAATTACAAATTTCTATGAACTACAATAACTTTCTTATCGCTATAGTTACACAAAAAAGGAAAATACCAAAATGTTCCTTACAAAATTCGTCACATAGTGATATCTCACACGATATATTTTCAATAAACCATATGCAAGTTGACAATTAAATTTTTATTAAATCATAAATAAATTATTAAAAACATTTTCAAAGTTAATCAAAATTAATACAAACCTTCCTTACATAAACAAGAACATTATTACAAACATACTTTTATCCAAATAAAAGTATTAAATTCACAAACTTACATCATTATATCAAGCTGTCAAAACCATTATATTTTTACTATTTTTTGATAAATTACAGCTCAAGAATACACAGATAAGGTTGAAAAGTATCCTCTATGCTTTCCTAAAGATGAAGATCAACAAAACAACTTGTTTTGATACCTGGAAGTAGTTATACATACACGAAAGATCAAATTCCAAGATCGGAAGTAAACATTTACATCGTATTCGATTTATGTGTGATCAAACAATTAATTTTATACAGGGTGGTTTGAATTAGCTTTATTAGATTTAGCAATAGGTTAAGATATCTCAATTAGAGTATGTTGTAACACAGCAATATACACAGTTTAATACTTATCAGCAAACCTTATTTTCGTTGACGTTAATATGCTACTATTTTTTGTTTAAATTCTAATGTTATCAAATAGGTAAGTTTTTCGTACCAGGAGTATTACTGATGCAATTCTTGCATTAGAATTTATTCAGAAAATTTATGTTTGGTAACAATTTTTTATTAATGGGTACCGCTAATCGGTACTCTAGACACGGCATTTAAAATTACTCAAAATATCGCCTGGTAAAAGTACGCATTGTACAATTTTTATCACACCAATATTACTCGTTTCCCAATGTTTGCAAGTGCAAAAATTAAATATACCTAACCTCAAACAATAGAAACAGTAAATTGTTGCGTAAATCAAATTAACACAGATATGTCTACAAGATTGTAAGAAAACCTATTAAAATTACTTTTCAGTATCTGAAGTTTGAAATTTTAGGTATCCTTTGTATCAAAAAGGAGGACCACAACTTCGTATATTTTTGCCTAATTTTTGGTTAAAACTGGTACGACCTAAACACGAACAACCACCAAATGTAGTTCAGTTTATGTGCTCGATGGAAATGACAAAGCATGATATCCAAAATTATTTAGAAAAAATATATGGTGTTAAATGCATAACTGTTAAAACTCGCATAGCAATGGGGAAGACACGTGAAGAACCAGGAAGAGGGTACATTATTAAAGATGATGACATAAAATATGCTTATGTTTCATTGGTGAGTAATATAGTATTTAATTTATTTTAATTATATATATAAAATTGTAATTACAGCCAAAAAATGAAAAATTTGAGTTTCCAAATTTGTTTCCCGAAGAAAAAGATAAAGAATTAAAAGATCAAGAGAAAACCTTGGATGAGCTGAAAAAGGGTCAAGAGAAATTTGTAATGCAAAATAAGGATAGGCCTGGAACTCCTGGATGGTTTTCATTTTAATTTCAATTGTAGTTTTTGTGCACGTTTAATGTACATTTAAGTTAATAAATTTATTATGTTTATTTTGAACACATTTAAAATCATTTTCAGTGTATGATTTTCACAGCTTACAACAAAGTTGGACAAATGGTATAACTAAATAAAATTGGAGTCAAATTGTAAAAATTTGTTAGAAATATTATTAACTGTAGAGAGCTTGTTCTAAAGTGAACTGTAATTTATTTAGAGCACAAAGATTGCTACAAGTAAATATTTCAACAGATAAATAACTAACTTTATGCTTGTTGAAAAACATTCACTTAGTGGGGAAGTAAAACCCAAAGTCAGTGTTGCCACTTTTTAAAATACATCTATCTACCATTAAAGCAGTAAATAAACTGCGTTAACAACATTATTGTTTTCTAACCGAAAATTGATGTTATTTGCAATTTGACGAAGGTTTACATTTAAATTATCTATTTTTTTTTTATAGAAAGTACAACTGACAACCAGAATAATCTGGTATACAATATAATACTTTATGGTTATCTGAAATTTAATTAAAAAACTGCAGGTACATATATCGTATTTTGAAATTGTGTTGCTGAACTTACCCCTTCTTAGATGCTTTGTTGCTATTCACCCACAGTTTAATTTGAAAAGCGCATTTTGTGAATTAGGAATAAAAATAGCATTCAAACAGGTTGTAAAATACCTTAATATCTACAATTTAGTAAATAGTTATCTAGCAAATTGGAAAGATTGTGTAAACCATACAAGGTGTGTATAAAACGAAAATAGTTGTAAGATCCTAGATAAACTACATATTGCAGAAGCTCAATGTAATATATGCTGAAAGCATTATACGAAACATATGTGTCCTATAATAGTCATACGGCATTGCTTTATGCTCACCTTGGAAACGGTTTAGAAAACAACGATGGTAAATTAGTTCCAGTAATGTTAAGGTTACAGGTAATACCATTGGAAGTTGTGCACATTACTGAATCGTTAATTCCAATGGATTCCTTTCAAGCAGTTGTTTTTATCCCATTTTTCTGATGTGTCCTTATCAAAGCAATCTCTACTATTTTATCTATTATTGCTCTGTCTACGCATGTTATTTAATTTTTGTCACAAATCATGCCATTTACTACCGGAGTTTGATACATTTTTTTAATTGTATCCCTAAAAAGGTCTAGTGGAATGATTTGCAACTTCTTTATGGCCAAGGATGCTTATCTCTTCCAATCCAATTTACTTCAAGTACATTATTTAAGTAATTTGTAACAATTCAATTGTAGTGAGCAGGACAACTATCATGTTGGTACCAAAGTTTTTGTTTTACATTGAGGTGTGCATCTTCCAACAACCCAGGTAAGCTTGTTCTACAAAATGTTTTTTAGGAAATTCAAGTAATGGTGTCCAGGTAAATTTTCATGGAAAAGGTGTGGCCCAATAATATGATTACCTACTATGGGTTCTAGGTCATTTGCTCGATTGTCTGTTGCTTGCTGGTAGAGGTGTTCGCCAAAACAATTGCTCGACAGCCAACTTGCTTGCAGTATGAAGTATAACTGTACACCAGCACAGAAAAACTGGTTTATATCAAATAATCGATGTTTATTCCTCATGAACGTTGAACCAATATCTTGACTATTAAAAAGTTATTAGTTATTATAAGTGTGATAACAAATAAAATGTCAATAAAGCAATTTTAACGACGTTTTGAGAAGTTATTAATTAAAAATAATTTAAAACTATATACAGCATAAAAATCTGATACACTTCTAGTGAATTTGATTAGGAACAAAAAAAAACCTGATATTACCCTATACGAATTTAAATACAAAAACAGGCAATCCTGCTTTGTGTTTCAACGTCACTAGAATTACAAAGAGCATATACTAAATGCCTACAGATAATATTTTATTTTAGGAATAAATTACTTGTCGAGCATCTGTTGTTGGCATGGCGAACAAATAATTGTTCAGCATAGAGACCCGCGAGCAAACGGCAGGCGAGCAAACGGTGGCGAGCAAGTAACTTTTATAGTAAAAACTTTCTGAAAATGCGTTAATACGTAAACAGTGCGAATTAACTTGTAGGTAATAGTGTGAGTTATGCTATTCAATCTCATTCTAGAATTTCGCCTTCTCATTAAGAAATACATAATTTAAAAAAGATGGATCGAAAAGAAGTTAATTCTGAAAGAAATAACAAAATGTAATCTTCTCTGAGGGTCATTTTCATGCAGTTCATGCACGATTGTAACATAATAAGGATATTTGCTTTCAGAAGTCTTCCAATTCAAGTTCTACAAATACTCATATTTGTGCATAAATTTACATACATTTTCCATGTTCTCAATCGTTCCGGGCGTACATCTTTTGCAATTAACATATTTACCTTCGTTGCTTAAAGAAATTTCAAGGTGCCTCAGTATTTTTCCATCCATCAAAAATGAGCAAGAAATCTGTTTTATCGATATTTAAAATCATCTTACTTAAAATTTAAGTAGGTAAGTCGACGTAGTACTGTCGTAAGTAGACAGTTTTGATTACTTCAATTAAATTAAAGATGTTGGTTGCTATGCTACATGTACGCTGGACTGCATGAACCACTCTTAAGGGGGAACAACTTAACTGACCCCCTGTATGTATAAAAATCCGAGAGACCAGCAGTCGATCGTGAACATCCATTTATGATCCACCAGTTAACCTGAATCATTTAATTAATTTAGATACAAAATTTAATTTCTAGGAACAGAAAATAGAACTATCTACGTAAATAACAGTTTATGTACCAATGTTTATTTATGTTTAAGATGATTGTGTAGAATTCAATGAAATATTGTGTATTTTAAATTATTTCAGTATTAAGGGTCCTCTGGTAAAGGAATCTCTAATCTTTAGCTTAGGTGGTGTATATTTTTTTAAGGTGGGTTATAGATAGATACCTAGACCACTGTTGATATTCAATTTTTTAACAACGGGTTCGCTTATCGCTGCACCGATCCAACATAAACAAAGGGAGGGGTGAGTAAAATACCGACAACAAAATGCTTTTCCGAGGGTAAAATTGCTAGAAAACCTTTCTGTTGAAGAATAGAATGTTAACAAAATGAAAAAATGCAATATTATACAAGGTTGTGTATAAATGAACGAAAAAGCTACAGGTTGGAATGTGTAATATCCTAAGTCGAAAATCTTAATATACTAAAATGTTGTACAATGCTTCCTTCCTGTGTTCTTAGCTATCATTGCACTGCACCCAAACAGGTGTCGTTACTATGCACGGTGACTAACTACTTATAATACTATGCTTATAATAATAACTTACTTATAATAATAACTTACTTATAATAATATTATTCGAATTGAAAATCCTCTGCTAGTAAGCATAGTTTCAATTTTCGTGGTATCCTTTGCATTACTCGCTCCAGTATTTCTGGTGTCATTTCTAAAACTGCCGTGTGCAATCTGTTTCTCACTTCACCAGCTTTTGGTGGAGGCGTAGCATAAACTTTTTCGTTAATAAAGCCCTAAACAAAAATATGTAAAGGTTTCAGATAGGGTGATCTACCGGGCCATAAAATGGGACTGCCGCGACCAATCCATCTGTTTGAGACGAGTTCCTCCAACCACTCCCTTATATTACGGCAAAATGAGCAGGAGCTTCATCATCCATTTATATCATAGTAGGTAGTATGTGCAAAAGGGGCCTCGGTGGAGTAGTGCGGGAACGCGTTGCCACACGAAATGTACAGTCGATCAGCTGGGGCGTTCGAATCCCAGCTGGGGCGACCGCATTTCGCTTAGTTAAGTTTAAGGTGCATGTTGCATGAATGTTTAGTATGTAAGGGACGCCCCTGAAGTAATGCGAAAGCGGTTCCGGAGGGGGGGGGGCGGTTGCATGATCGAATGAGAAAAAAATGGTAGTATGTGCAACGGAATCTCATCAATAACTTGATCCAAAACCTTGAGGTAGTCATCGGCATTAAGACGATTTGGTAGGTAAATTTGGTGACCATATTCACGAAATTCGTGTGGGTTTTCCTAAGCCCAATAGTGAATATTATGCTTATTAAACACATAATCTATAGTAAACATGTATTCATCACTCCAAAGAATACGCTTTAAGAAGTCATCAAAAATTCAATCAGGATATGTTATGATATGCATATGTTATCAGACATTCTACGATTCATAAATCTTTCAAAATTGAGCATTTTAATAACTGTCCGGGATACCCAATCCTTTGGTCTTCAGAGGTTTACAAGTACGAACTACTAAACTCATTGTTGGGAGTCCTATGGCACAATCGTAAACTTTTCGACCTTTTCAGAATTTATAGTAATTTAGCTGAATTAGGTTCAACAGACCTAAGCTGGCCATTGTTAAAAATTGTCGGACACTAAACCCGAACGTCCGAAAAGCCATTAGCTTTCTCTCTAAACGTTTTAGATTTATTGTAGTTTACACATTTCCGAATTTATAGCCCCTATTTGTAGTTGAGACCTAAAAAGCAGCTCAATTAACATGTGTAGAGCCATTTGTTTTGTTGCCACTCGAGAACTGGAAAGAACTCGCCGATCATGAAGTCACATTACGTTTTGGCAGGTCATTTAAATTACACAGTTCCAGGCTGACTATGAAAAACTTATAATTAGCCACACGGTTTGTCAAAACTTGGAGGAAAGAGTAAGTGCCAAATAAACGTCAAACATCAATAAATATATTTAAAAGCTAAGTGTTTGGCCCTACACATTCAGGGGTCAGTAAACAACTGCGCCGTTAAAGAGTCAATCATTTTATTTAAACAAAGTGTGCATCTACCTTTGGGGCGACCACAACAAGCTCAAGGTAAGTCATTAATTTCAATAGAACACCAAAGTGTCCTAATGGTTAGCAGCCTCCTTACCGCTTGGGCAGGCTAAATTAGTGTAATTAGCAATAAGCAGAAGTTGTAAGGACCAGGGGTAAAATCAAAGCTAAGCCTCCAGTGGCGTCCTGCTACAGCAATAATGAGGACTGGAGCAAGGTACTGTTTGTAGACGAGTCGCGTTTTTGCCTCACTGGGTCAGACGGACGTCGGCGAGGATGGAGAAGACCCGGAGAAGATACGGTCAAAGTTGTATTAACGAGCGACTTTCATTTGACGGTGGATATGGTTTGGGAAGGAATCAGTTCCCAAGCATGCACAGAGTTGGTTTTCATACAGAATGGTTCCCACACAGCTCACAGGTACATTACCGAGGTTCTAGAAGATCATGTTATGCCTTTCATGATCACTATGAGCGAGTGTGGCATTTTTATGCACGATAATGCTAGACCTGATGCAGCTAGAGTTGTCGGGGACGTCGTATTCGAAGGCATACACCAGCTCCAAGAACTGCCCAGGAGCTGAGGAAGTTACTATTGCAAGAATGGGATAACATCGACTAGAATGTAATCCTTAACTTAATTCAAGGTATGCCTCGTCGATTTCAAGCTGCCATTAACGCAAGAGGAGAGAATACACGTTATTAGTGATTATTTTTTTCATTTCTTAGTCTGTAATATAAATGTAATTTTGTTGCTCTTTCACAATAAATCCTAAAATCCAAAGAATATGCTTTGCGATTCATCACTGAATTTTTAATTTAGCTTACAAACTATAGTACGATGGTTTACAATTGCCAAATATAAGCTTAAAACAGAAAATTCCACAAAGATATAACTATAAGTTGACCTCAATTTTTTGCTCGCCAGTGTATTTGTAATAAAATAGGTGACTATTAATGAGAGTGCCTGACTAGAGCAGACATTACACCAGTTGCTGAAAACCATGGCTACAACATTTTTATTGATCAATCAAAAATTAGCGAACTGTCAAAAATTTCAGTATAAACCTAAACAATGAGGGTAACATTTTGTACCGATCTTGATAAAAACGTAGTTGTAGCCAACTGTGAGAAGCGTGGATGGGCTCAAGTTGGACCGGAGGATGAGTGGAACATATACTGGGCAGGTACTCTTACCTGCCGTAGTCTATTTAGTGTCGATAGTGGCTACCGTATGAATGACAATCAGTAAGATACATTTATATTAAATGAATAATTAAAAATTGATGCGTTCGCAGAATAATAAACCACTTTCCAAATCACTACGAAATTTCTAGAAAAGATTTGTTAGTGAAAAACATAAAACGTTACCGAAGAGATTTAGAAAAAGAAGGAAACGTTCTAGCAGAGAGAGGAGACTCAAAATATCTGCATCTTGATTTCATCCCGATAACATTTGTCTTACCTGCAGATTATAATATGTTTGTAGAAGAGTATCGAAAAGCTCCGCAAAGCACTTGGATAATGAAACCATGTGGAAGATCGCAAGGTTCTGGAATTTTTCTGATCAATAAATTATCAAAACTCAAACGCTGGTCTAGGGAAGCAAATAAAAACCCTTTACAGCCACAACTGGCGAAAGAAAGTTATGTAATATCACGGTAAACAATTAGCGATTATTTAACATTCAACAGTAACACAATCTCGTCTTTTAAGGTACATTGATAACCCTCTCTTAATAGGAGGAAAAAAATTTGACTTGCGGTTGTATGTACTTGTAACATCTTTTCGCCCTTTAAAAGCATATCAGTTTCGTCTCGGATTTTGCCGATTTTGTACGGTAAAGTATGATTCAAGCGTAGCTGAATTAGATAATATGTATGTGCATTTGACCAATGTGTCTGTACAAAAGCACGGGGTAATATTATTATTCTTAATTAAAATTAACACTCTGTAATAGTGAAAAAACTTTTCAGGAAGAATATAATGCTCTGCATGGAGGTAAACTTAGCGTTCAGAATCTGAGACTGCATCTTGAGAGTACAAGAGGAAAAGAAGTAACAGAGAGGTTGTTTGATCAAATAAGCTGGTTGATAATACATTCTTTAAAAGCCGTACAACCAGTTATCGCCACTGATCGGCATTGTTTTGAGTGTTACGGATACGACATCATTATTGACAACAAATTAAAGCCTTGGTTAATAGAGGTACCTACTTAGAATTGTTGTAACATACATTACAAAAATCAGGGTGTTCATACATTTCACGGAAGTTTGGGTTAAAAATAAATTAATTTGTTGTAGGTAAATGCTTCACCTTCGTTGACATCGACAACTGCAAATGACAGAATTTTGAAACATAAATTGTTAGATAATATCTTCAATATCATTGTTCCTCCATCTGGGTATCCAGAGTAAGTTTTTTATTTCAAGAATACCTAATTTATTTAACCGAATTGCATTTAAAAACACTGATAATCAGGAAGAGCATGATACAGATTGTCATATGAGATGTTTCACTTGAGTTCAGTTGCGCAGTGGCATATTTCTGTGATCTGCAGCGGAGCTCATTTACTTACTAAACGTTGACCACTACAGATAGGGTACACTCTGAGAAAAAGTACGCGTTACTTGTGTTAGCAAATGGGTGCGAGTCCTTTCGTTTACTAACATGAGTGTACTTCGCCGACGTGGACAACCGAGAGTATAAGTGCATCTCCTTTGCTCCGAATGCTGTCTTGCTTCCTGTTCTGCACATCTCAAGTGAAACTTCTCATTTGACAAGTTGTAGTGTTCATTAGGCAAACCGAAAGTATGTCACCACTGTTCAGGGAGAAATATGCAATAAAAACTTTACCTTCATAAAATGTAATCTGAAATCACTTGGTTACCATATACATTAGCGTTGTTTTGCCTGTAAATAAAATAGCGTTTATCGAGTATAGGTGGTAGGTTTTTTCAATTTAAAATAATATAGGGTGTGTATAAATTAACGAAAAAGCTACACGTGGCGACATTCCTAAAATTCTTAGTCGGAAATCCTAGTATTAAAATGTTGTACCATGCTTTCTACGTCTGCACGAGGTTTGGACATCCGGTCTTTTAATATTCGTTATTAGGTAATCGATATCTGTTGATAGAAAAGCTGCAAATTAGAACAAAGAAGAATTGTGAATATTATTTTTCCGGAGATATTAGGTTTGTTCCAACATCTCGAGAAACCGTCCACGCGCATGCGCAATACATAAAACGGACCCGTGCGGTGACGGTTTCTCGAGATGTTGGAACAAACTCTGGTCTTTCTGTCTCAAATGTTTGTTTATAACATTTCTTTATTCATTTATTTTCATAAAAAATACATTATGCAACATTGTAAAACAATAAGTGGTCCCTCCATGGTATTGTCAAATTTGGACACTACAAAATCAATTAATTCGGTTTGCTTGATCTAATTTATCTTATTTTGTTCACTTACTATGAACATTACGTTCAATGAGTATGCCGAAATGTACGGGTTTTGTAATGGAAACGCTAACATGGCGGAACAAGAACACCGGGTACGTTTTCCAAACCAAAGCCATCCTAGAGGAAATGTATTTTGAACGCTGGGCCAACATGTACTTGAAACTGGTTCATTTGTCAAAAGAAATGCGAACGCTGGTCGAGCAAGGCAAAGGCCCACAATACAACTAGAATAGCAAATTCTAGACGCAACATACGAAGATTTCTCCGTGAGTACAAGGCAATTAGCTGCAACATTAATGTCCCTAGTAACAAGGCCGTACATTTGGTTCTCCGAGAAAACCTTCTTTATCTATACTATGTCTGCAAACTTCAGCCTCTCTATGAAAACGAAAACATATCCCGATTGAATTTTTGCAACACGATTTTAAATCGAATTCGTCACTTTTTAAGACGTATTCTTTGGAGCGATGAGTACATGTTTACCAGCGACATGTTTAATAAGCATAATACTCACTATTGGGCTGAGAAGAACCCACACGAATTTCGTGAATATGGTCACCAAAGGTTTTCCGTTAGTGTATGGCTGGACATAATAAACCACAGGGTTGTTGGACCAACTTACCTACTAAATCGTCTTAATGCCGATGAATACCACCTCAATGTTTTGGATCAAGTTATTGATGAGATTCCATTGAACATATTACCTAATACGACATACATGGATGATCCAGCTGCTGCTTATTTTGCACGTAATCTAATAAGAGTGGTAGAAGGAACACTTCCCAAAGAGATGAATTGATTACGCCTATCCCATTTTGTGGCCCGTGAGATCACCCGATTTCAATCCTTCGCACTTTTTTGTTTGGGGCTTTATTAAAAAAAAAGTTTATGCTACGCCTCCACCGAAAGCTGACGAAGTTAGAAATAAAATTAGCGCGGCAGTATTACAAATTACACCAGAAATACTGGAGCTCGTAATGCAAAGGATACATGAATATTGGAGCTATGGTTACAAGCAGATGGTTTTCAATTCGAACAATTATTATAAGTAGCTTATTATTAAAAGGACAGTCAAACCCATATAGCGAACCACTAGTGATTTTTTCTATAGAATGATTTTCTTGCGAGGATGTAAAACCTTCATATTGTGATGA
>JABXWE010078859.1:0-12712 GCA_014611495.1 Limonius californicus
AACGTTGCCAAGTATAATATTCTTTAAGTGTCTCGTGTGAGGAAACTAAGCACTATAGGAAGTTCGTGTTAGTGTTTTTGAGGACTGTATTTCTTACAGAAGAGTGCTACCTGAAGCTTTTAAGGTATTTAAAGGACACCCTGTAGATAACTTGGTTATCTAAATTAATATAAACTTAGCGTAACTTAATCTGAACGTATTTATCTTATTTGGAATGCTTTCGAATAGTGGATAAGTTAATCATTTCATCATATGAGTAGTTACATCCTGTGAATTCAACATATCAATAGAGATAATAAAAGCGTTTGCAGATAAGTTGAATTATCTACCCTAATAAACCTTTACCTAAGTTAATATAAAGCCAATTCAAACTCATCTAACTTAATTTGGAACAATTTAATATAGTGAATAACATCACGATTGTTTGTTACGAATAGTTGTATGATGTGGATATAACATGTAAATAGAGATAATAAAAGTGTATGTAGATAACGTGGTTATCTAATTTAACATAAACTCAACCTAATTTTATCTGAGCCTATCCAACTTAATTTCGAATGTCTTCGAATAGTGAATAAGTTAATCATTTCACCATATGAGTAGTTAAATCCTATGAATACAACAGATAGATAGAGATAATAAATGCGTTTGAAGATGAATTGAATTATCTAACCTAAAATAGCCTTAACGTAAGTTAAATATAAATCCACTTCAAACCCATTTAACTTAATTTGGAACAATTTAGTACAGTGAATAGCCTTATGATTGTTTGATACGAATAGTTGTAGGATTATGTGGATATAACATCTAAGTAGAGATAATAAAAGCGTTTGTAGATAACCTGGTTATAAAATTTAACATAAACAACCTAATTTAATCTAAGCCTATCTAAGTTAATTTCGAATGTATACGAATAGTGGATAAGTTAACCATTTCAAGATATGAACAATTTCATCCTGTACTGATAAAACATAAATAAAGATAATAAAAACGTTTACAAATAAGTTGAATTATCTAACATAACTTAACCTTTTTTTTCTTCAATTCATTCATATCACCGTCCCCCACCCCGAACCGCTTTCGCATTACTTCAGGGGGGTGCGGGCGTCCCTTACATTCTAACCATTCATGCAACATGCATCCTAAACTTAACTAAGTGAAATACGGTCGCCTTAGTCGGGGATTGAACACGTGGCCGATCGGCCGCATTTCACTATGACCTCGATTGCCAGCGCGTATTCGCACTGCTCGACCGAGGTCCCTAACATAACTTAACCTACATTCTTGTAACCTTACTTGGAGTAACTTTGTGTAGAGGAAAATCTAACCATTCCATGATAAGCATAATTACCTACATGATATGGATACAATATATAAATGAAAATAATACAAGCATTAATACATTGAATGCAAGTAAATATTTTGAACAAATTCGGACAAACCTACCATAAGGTTTTCATATTGGTTTGTAGCATTTAAAATATTAAAATTAGTTAGTTATATATATATATATTTTTAAAATTTGTTTATTGTCTACAATCTGTCATACAATGACATTCAGTAGATTATAGTTAGTTATATATAAAAAGAATTTTTGTTAATAACGGAAAGGGCTTGTTACACTTACTAATTGTCTCTACTAATAAATAACAATTGAAATTTTATTTCTTGGCGTAGATCCCGTAGGGGTAGGTAGATGCTGGCTTTAGTTAATCCTGAAAATAAAATGAAATTTAAACTTTGGAAGTTTATAGTTGGTTATAAGAACAAATAATATTTTCCTACGTAAAATTAATAGAGAATATGAACAGTCTACCATGTGATCCAGGAAAAAAAATAAATGACGAGTTGCTGTGTTCTGTCTGGCTTACATCCGAATTTTTGCGGTATTTCCAAATTGTTATTAATTTAAGTAGTATACGACGTAACCGCAGCTGGTCAAGGTCTGCTCTAATTAATTCGTTTTTTACAGAGGGCATTAGATAACAAAGAAATAGAAGAAAACTTTGTACTTTTAGTACTTCTTTTTTATTTGTTAATTGTTTCTTGCCTTACTTCTTTGAAATTGATATAAAATGTGTCCCAAAACGTACCGGCAATATTTCCAAGATGAATTCCAGAACTTATTTAGAGTGGAAAACTTCATATGAACGTATGTCCTAAACGTAACCGTTAACGAGTTATTGTTTATTTCATAATTTATGAGGCTAACATTTTAGTTCAACGGATTTCTGAAATACTGATCTAGTTGCCATGGTCGCGCTTTTGTTTGGTAACATTTGAACATCGTTTTTAATAAATTATTGTTTGTAACTTGTCAGTTTATACTGTGATACTGAAGTTATTGGCTTCTTGTTTTTATCCTTATTGCCATCGTAATTCACAAGTGATTCACAATGCCAATGTTATTTTCAAATGAAGAATATGCAGATATTCACTATGTTTACCGTCTGTGTGACGGAAATGCTTTAGCAGCACAACAAAAATATCGTAGAAGATATCCCAATAGAAGACTGCCTATGCGTGCAGTTTTCTTTAATTCACATCGTCAGCTGAGGGAACATGGCACTTTCAATGCAAGACATGCAGTCGGCAGTTGTCTGTAGACCGATAAATGATGATGGACCAGTTCTTGATTTATTACAAGAAGATCAGTCTGTAAGTGTGCGAAGAATTGTATTACGTACTGGAATATGTAGAAAAAGAGAATAATAAGAAGCGCTCGCTTACATCCATATCATCATCAAACAGCTCAAGCTCTAGGTAATGATTTTGAAGCTCGTTTAAAATTTAATAATTGGGTACAAAATAATTGAACCTACCGCATATTTTATGAACCGATGAAGCTTCTTTTTCACGAGATGGTATCAATAATTATCATAATTTTTATGAATGGTCTACAGAAAATCCCCATTTAAGAAGACGTTCGCATTTTCAACAAAGATTTAATGTTGATATGATAGCTGGTATTTTTATTGATCGTCTGATTGGACCATTTGAATTGCCACACTGTTTCAATGGTGCGAATACGAATATTTTCTAGAAAACTCTTTACCCTTATTACTGGAAGATGTGCCATTAAATATTAGACGTGCAATGAGGTCGACACTGCTGATATGTTATGAACCACGCAGAGCGCCTAGAGAAACAGGTACGACTGCAAGAAGGCCTGGAAGCGGATCGTTTCGCATCACAACTCCTCGTGTGGATCGACTTCCAGTAACTAAAAAGAATGCACCCCTTTTCAATTGCTCGACATCTACAGCAAGTGCTACAGAATCGATTGTTTGGGATAGGACTTAACTCATACCGCACTCTAAGATCTCCTGCAAGAACTGTGGCTCAACGAAGACACCGGGTGGAATGGTCAAGACGTAGGCTTCAAGAAGCGACACCGTGGGATGATATAATGTTTTCTAAGGAGTCCAGATATTGTCTCAGCAGTGATAGCCAGCGCCAAAGAGTATATCGTAGTGCCGGACATCGTACCTTACCTCAGTATCCCGAACCAGTCGTTGCCTTTGGTGGTGTTATGGTATGGGCTGGAATTTCTTTAGGGTGGAGTACTGGCCTCCATATCTTTAATGGTATACTAACGGGCCAACGTTATGCCCAAGAGATCATTATGTACCATGTTC
This sequence comes from Limonius californicus, assembly GCA_014611495.1. Classification (NCBI taxonomy): domain Eukaryota; kingdom Metazoa; phylum Arthropoda; class Insecta; order Coleoptera; family Elateridae; genus Limonius; species Limonius californicus. Next base: position 3,639 of record JABXWE010078859.1, read on the forward strand.
TGAACCGTCGCAACTCTATTGGACGGGAATATTTTGTTTTTCTTGACGACAACGCAAGGCCGCATCGTGCTCGGGTTGTTTTAGAGATGCTTCGAGATGAGGAAATAAACCATCTTGCTCTTCCTCAGCTATCTCCAGACCTCAACCCCATCGAGTATGCATGGAACCTTTTGCAGAGACAGCTGGATCATCATAATCCAACGCCTACTGTTGTGCAACATCTGAGGGATGTATTGCCGGTACTGTTGCATCAAATTCCACAAGAACATATTGATAATTGCACTGAGAGTATGCCAGCAAGGTCCAGACCAGTTATTACTGCCAGAGGAGGTGCCACGTGGTATTAGAATTTAATAAATTTAAGTTAAGTGAAAGGAGACAATAACGATTTTCATTACTATATTGTTAAATTTCTTCTTTAAACGTAGTTTTGTTGTAAGTTTCATGTTCATTACAAAAAAAAAGTTACATTTTGTTGATTTAGTAGTTTTTTATTATAAATGCAATTGGTGTTGCCTTTAAGTGTGTTACACTGCAATATACCTATTCATTTTTGAGTAGTTTAGTGTAGAAATGGATAAATAAACAATAAAGGACTGCAAGAATTCATGAAACATGAAGAATAGGAAAAGAGCAGGTCCTGATGGTATAAACATGAAAATCCTGAAATATAGACGCACCTTGTTATATATAAGAATGCAAAATATATTTAATATATGTTAGAAACACAGAATTACCCAAATACCTGGTAAAAGCAGAAGTTATTTCACTATACAAAAAAGAAAATTAAAGTAAAACATATAATTAGCGAGAAATAAGCTTAATAAATTTTATGTGTAAAATCTATTCCGAAATATTAAATAAAAGGTTGAGAACTATATCAGATAACATACCCGTAGAGGAAGGAACGGAATTTAGGAAGGGCCGCTTCTGCACCGATCCTGTTTTTACTATGAAACGAATAATTGAGAAGAGAAGAAAATACAATTTAAAAACACATACAGTTTTCATAGAAAAGGCTTTTGACAACGTAAACAGATATAAGAGTTGGGAAATAATGGAAAGAAGAGACTACCCACATCATCTAATACAAGCTATAAGCAGTGTGTGTATAAGAGGAAGAAGGTAAACCAACTCAAGGTATCTATACTACCAAAGGGTGTAGTATTTCACTGTCAGTATTTAGATTTTATTATTCGACAATGGAAATTAACCAGATTCAGAACTGGGTAGATATGTGGCAAGATTCGGTGACGACAGATGAACGAAGATAATGGTAGAGTGGAGATCGTGCATGAACAAACGAAGGAGAAGACGACCACTATCACCTTGAAATAACTACTTTAAGCGAATAGCTGGAAACTCAATGCATGCCGCACAAAACCGAAATCAATGGAAAAACTTAGGGGAGGTCTATGCCCATCAGTGGACGAGAGAGGCTTGTTGATGAGGTAATTTGTTTTTAAGTAAAATATTCAGGATAATAAATATAAATTACAAAGGTCAATGAAACCCCTAAATAATACTTCTGAAGGTTATGATTTAAAAACATCCTCCAGAAACACGAAAACAGTGACAACTATCGGAAAACACCGAATAAGTAGTAAACAATAATACCATAGTACAAGTAATACAACTATCTTGGTTGCGATATAGCATGTCACAAAGACAACGATATAGATAATAAACTTATCAAATTTAGAAGAATATGAAGTCACCTCTCTGGTCTGAGACCCTGTCGCCTTTGTATTGATTGCTATTGACGTTTTGCCAACCTTTGCAGGTAGCACTATCAAAGCATATGTTAGAAAAATATGCGGAACTGTTAATAGACACCTAAAACTCAAAGCACGAACACCGGACTCAAATTCTATATACCAGTAGTGCCCACGCTGATTTATGCTAGTGAGAGTTGTACAACAACAAGACGCGATGAATCCAAAATTCATGTAGACGAAATACAGATTTTAGGAGCAACGAATGGATATACAAGATTGAATATGTTTAAAAATAACGAAATATGGACAGAACTTGAGATGTACAACGTAACAGATAAAGTCATTGAAAATAAAGTTAGCCGGTATGAACCTCTACTAAGGATACCAGAAGAATGATTACCGCAAACAGTAAGGACATGTCGACCGAGATTCAGAAGAGACAGAGGAAGACAGAGGCACAGATGAGAGTCTGAACAGGCGATATTCAGTGTAATCCTTGAAGTGGAGAAGAAAAAGAAGAAAAAAAGAAAAGAAGATGAGGAAGAGGAATAGGAAGAGGAAGCGGAAGCACAAGCAGAAGCGAAAACGGAAGAGGAAGAAGAAGGGAAACAGAAAGAGGAAAAGGAGGAAGGAGAGGAAGAGGAAAAGGAAGAGGAAGAAAAAGAAGAAGATGATGATGATGAAGAGAAAGAGGAAGAGGAGGTGGAAGAGGAAGAGGAAGCGGAAGAGGAAGAGGAAAGGGAAGCCGCTTCCTAGGTATGGCTTCTTGGTACAGGAAGTTCGTCCCCGGATTTTCTCAGCGAACCGTACCCTTTACCGAACTCCTGCGAAAAGGCAAGAAGTTTACATGGGGTCCGAGTCAGGAAGAAGCTTTTACCCTATTGAAGCAAGCTCTCACCACCACGCCCGTCCTGGCCTGTCCAGACTTCGCCGTCCCCTTCGTACTACAGACGGATGCCAGCAGTACGGGGTTGGGAACCGTATTGACCCAAGTCCAAGACGGAGAGGAGAGGGTCATCGCCTACGCCAGTCGAACGCTGTCCCCTGCAGAGAAAAACTATTCAGCAATCGAGTTAGAGTGCCTGAGGGTAATACGGGCGGTCCGGAAACTGAAGGGCTACCTTGAGAGATACCATTTTACGGTGGTGACCGACCACTGAAGTTTAAGATGGCTTCGATTCCTACCTAACCTTACCGGACGATTCATGCGCTGGTTCCTGGAACTGCAGCATTATGATTATACCGAAAGGGGGCTCTGATAGCCGATGCCTTGTCCCGCTGCCAAGAGAACACCGAACTAATCAATCCCGCTGTTGCCCCTTAAACGCTATCCAACCCGGAGAGGACTGCCCGTGGTACCAGTGGATGTTGAGGAACGTCCAATTGGAACTAGATGAGGAAGAGGAAGAGGAAGAGGTAGAGGAAGAGGAGAGGAAGAAGAGGAGGAGGAGGAGGAAGAGGAAGAGGAACAGGAACAGGAAGAGGCAGAGGAAGAGGAAGAGGAAGAGGAAGAGGAAGAGAAAGAGGAAGAGGAGGAGGAAGAGGAGGAGGCAAAGGAAGAGGAAGAAATTAATCAAAGTTACTTTCTATCAAGTTAATTTCTTAGTGTTTGTTTGTTTACTTTGATTGGGCGAGACCTAGGACACGGTTTTCTGAGCGTCTCTACGCACTGCAACCATCACTGCATAAACGACGGTTTATTGTACATCCTAACTATGGATTTACCCTATAAGGGGTAGTTCCAACCCTAGTAGTGATTTGTAACTTACTTCTTATCCAACAGGAAGCCCACATTCAGATTTTTCCCCGCGAGAAAAATCTATCCGACCTCGCGTCTCTTGGATATAAAAGTAAGTGCGCTAACCACTAGACCACCGAGGCTAACCATTTAATCCTGTAGTAATTGAAAATTTTGCTAGATACATAGTAATTATATTCGTATGTAACAAGAGAAGTATTCATTAGTGTATTTTTACTGTATAAACTAAGCAAGTAAAAATCAACAAACTTTTATTTGATTCAATAAATATTCAAAATTGCCTTCATATACTTACACGCATTTTCTAATTCATTTTAAACACGTACATGTGTCAATTATTTTATTTTGGAAATCATTCTCATTTACAACCGGAGTTCGGTACATATACTATTTCATTAATTGTCCATCAAAGAAAAAGGTCTGGAGGAATGATATTTTCTTGATAATTTCTTGGTGGCCATGGATGCACAGCTCCTCTTCCAATCCAATTTCTTTCAAATACATTATTTAGATAATTCCTGAAAACCTCAACTGCAGCGAGCAGAACAGCAATCATGTTTGTTGAGTTTCATATCATTCAAAAACCCTGTGTAATAGTTTATAGAAAGTTGAAACAACGTTGTTCAGTTAAATTTTCATAGAAGAAGTGTACTCCAATAACATGATTTTATCTACTATACGGCACTAAATATTTATGCAAAAACTTTTTGAAAATGGCTAACACGTTTGGGAATTTTGTACCATCGCTAAAAAATATACAATTTACAAGGTTCATTTTTAAGCGTTTGGTGCACCAAAGTAACGTGAAAAGGATGAACTTCATTTAACTAAAGTTCTACTAATACCTACATTTGTGCTTAGAAATGTTTGACTTATATTGAGATTTATATTTACTGCCTCTAACATTGTTACTTCATTTTCCATGTTTGTAATCGTTCTGGGCACACATCGTCTAGAAATAGCAAATTTACCTTCGTTGGCTAAAGAAGTGTTAAGTGATCTATATACTTTTCAGGCGGTGATTTTCAAGTTGTATAGCGCCTGATATATAAAGTGCGGACTGCAGCCGCAATTCCGTGGCATTCGCCAAAATGAAGTAATATTCTGGTTATTCGAAATTAGCTTATTGAATATTTACGTAAATTACAACAAACTATGCGAGAAATTTATGGTACCAATATTAACATTTATTGGACGTTTGAAATTATTTAGTCAGAAGGATCGTATTTCTGTGTGGGATTTTTTTATTTCAAAATATGAAGCCTGCAGTAAAATCACCACGTCCACAAAAAAAGGACCGCAAGAAACTTATACGTGATTATAGGAAACTTTCGCACAAGAAGCTTAATTCCCTAGCACTTAGTCGAAAGTGTAAGAGGCTTGTCCATTATCTTTAATGACCAGTATAACCTAAGGTTACATAGCTTCAGATAGCTCAGGCACGAACTGCGTAATTTGTACACCCCTATTGTTGGTTTTAGTAATGACTATGTTAGATGGAAAGAAGTATCGATACACTTAATGTATTGAAAATTTAACCTACCGGCAATATGTGAGATATATTGGCACTCCCAACATGTATTCGAAGAAAAATTATTGTTATAGTACGTTACTGTTAATTTAAAATGTTTATAGTTCTTTCTTTCTTTCTGCAAGCTGAAAAGAGAACATTTTTTTATAAAAATGTAGGGTGTTCCTAAATCATGGGGTCAAATAGCTACTTTGTGTTTGGGGGATCAGTAGTCAAAATACATTCTGATAATCATATATTCGAAAAATCTCCTGATAAGGAGTTATAAGAATCGGTAATTTTGGAAACTTTATTTACGCTTATTTACGGCATTAGATCGGATTTGTTACATGGCCTTTGGTGTCAGCCGATTTTTATTTAATGTAGTTTATGAACAGTTGTTGAAACAGAAGTCGTAATTTCGGACGTAAATGTTTATTAGAATATTTTTCATTTATTTAGCTGTGATGTAGACATATGGCCCCATGTTTTAAGAACACCCTGTACCATACTTCGGTTTTAAATTTTTATCATGTTTCATTTCTTTATTTTCTTCATTTTGTGCTTTCTGATTCCACGATATTCTGCAATTTCTTCTTAGATCTTTCTTCTTCTACTCTTCCCTCACCGCTTTCTTCTCTATTCTTTCTCTTAACACATATTTTTGAATTCCCTTCTTTTAACTCTTTCTTATAACCCGTTTTCCTATATATACTCGTCTACTACAGTTTCCTTCTCCCACCTTCCTTACAAAATTCTCGTTAGTTTCACTATTGTTCGTTTTTTAGTCCTTCTTCCTATTCTTTCTTCTCTCTACGACGTTTTCTATTTTTATCCTCGCAAATTTGTTCATTTTATCTTTTTAATTTTTTCTCTAACTTGACACTTAAAAACAAGTTTAGTTTTGTATTGAAAGAAACAAAACAATTGTTTAAATAAAAATTTTTTTTTAGAGTTAAATATAATAAGATTTCGTTCTAATAGCGTTGATTCAATATGTGTATGTGGGTGTTTAAAAATATCACGTAGCAACATTTTTTTCAATTATTTCTATTTTTCATATTTTTCTCTATTCTTTACTACCCCATGTTTCTCGTATTTATCTTTTTCTGGATTGTCTGGTTAGATTTTTCTTCTTTTGTTTTTCTCTCAACTCTTTCAGTTTTCTATAATTTCGTGTAACTCTTCTTCTTTTTGTTTTATTGCGTTCCTTAATCCCCCTCTTTTTCTAATATGTTATTATCATAAACACCTATTTCTGCATATGTCTTCTTTCTTTTCGTCTGTACTTTCCCTCCAACTCTTCCTGCTTCTACGACTTCCTTCTATACCAATTATTTTCATAATTTCTAGATATTTTTCTTCTCTTAATCTAGTTTCCCACCTTCACCGTAACTTCTCTTGTTTTTAAACATTTTATTAATTTTCTAATTTATCGTTTCGTAACCAACTTCCCATTTGGTCCCTATAGTACACGTTTTTTGTATTCTTTGTTTTCCTCCAGTTCTTTTTTCTCATACTTTTCTTTTATGCTCATTATTTTCAGAATATTTCGGCTATTTCATGTCAGTTACGCGAGCTGAAAATTACGAAGAATTTTTTTACAAATGTACATCTTCCACCTTCTGACATTTCTTCATTCTCTTCATTTTCTTCATTTTTCCTTTTTTTTTCTACATTATCTTCTTAGCTGTTTCTATATTTGTTCTCTCATTTTTTTGTTTTTTGATAATTCCTCTTATCTACCCCACCTCTTAGTTCCGCATTTTTCAAAATTGTTTTTCTTTTACATATTCCTTCATTTCTTCTTTTTCGCCACGCTTTTCTTCTCTCTCATTACATTCAAGGTCTTCTTCTTTAGCTAGTATTTGTTTCTATCCCACATTCCCTCTACCCCTCCATTTTATCTGAATCGTGTCTGAATTTCTTCTTCCTTTGTATTTACCTTTTAGGCTGTATCTCTTCTTCCTTTCTTATTTGAATTACTTTCACATCCTTCCTTTTATTATTGTTATTTTTACTTATTTTTTATTCCTTCTACCTCATCTTCTTTTCATGACCCGCTTTTATTTAAGCACATATTAATTTTGTCTATTTTCTATTTTCCCCTCCAGTGTGCCCTTTATGTATTTCTCTTTCTTTTTCTGTTTTTTCTAAGTCTTTATAGTTTCTTCCTCTTCTGCTTCATCTTCAAATTCGTTTCGATGTCTTTCTCTTTGTCTCCATTTTTCTGTTTTGCCAGATTTAATTAGTAAATACTGCCATTGACAATAGAAAACGTTGAGTAACTTGTATTATTACGTCATTGTCAGAATATTTTTTAATTTTTAACCCAAAACTTTTGTCTCTTACCTGGTTAAAGGTTTAAAATTTAATTATCCAGTATGTTTTATTTTTAAGGAAAATAGTTTAAATTTACCGCGTTGTTCTCTGAAATTAAAAGATCACCTGAAGATGTTCTTCCAAACCTTCATATCTCTTCTAAAATATGGGTACGCATTCATCGCTCGCTAAATATATTGTCTTATTGAGAAGGTTCTGGGCAGCTGTATCAATATTAAGGTCCGTGAGACCCCCCAGATTGAAATATGGCCAAAGCATAACCTGTGATTATCACGGGCCAGCCTCCTTGGATCCGTGAGCACCTTGTTAGCGAAATCATCACTTGCCAAGACGCTATACCAACGTTATTATACCAATATCCTCAGGCCATCATACGCTGCTAAAATCGCAGTGCGCACTTCGATGCCTACCCGATTAATAATTGTTAGGACTTGCTTCATTCATTGTTGTATGAACAAGTTTACACGAAAAAATAGTCTTTCTTTATAGTTTTTCAGAAAGTTTGTATGGAATATGGGTACTTCTTAATTATGCTGTGGTAAATATGTTTATTTTGTTATAGTACAAAAATAATTTTTCACTTAAGTGAAGTTGGGACTTAATTTATTATTATTTAGGAGGCGGGAATTGGCTGTCATGCGACTGCCGTATTTTCTGATGGGATCCCGCTGGGACTCTATTTTCAGGGTCAAAAATAGGATGGTTCAATTTTGTGGGTAGTTATGCAATAATTCATTAGGGGCCACCTTTTGCAAAAATTAATTTTGTGATATTATTAATATTTGGATTCCTCTTCTTAATCGCTTCCTCTTTGTTGCGGTTCCCATACAAACCAATTTAAAGTTTTCGGTTTGCTTCTTGCAAGTTATTTCTGTAAGCGGACGGACACGTAGAAGTACGTTGAATTAAACTGCAAGCCAAACATAAATAATGCTAATTTGATATTCAAAACAGCCTAATAGGAAAACCAGAAAACGAGACACAAATTAATTAATTGGATGAGCTTAATGAATTCCGCTCCAGAGAACAACAAAATTGAATTCTAACACGAATTCCAGAAATGAAGACAAAATACCACAAATATAGACGAAATTCTACTATGTAAAATATCTAATAAATAACACCGAAATATGTAGCGGATGAGTGTCCGATCATTTATCTTAGCAGGCGACGGTGGCGCCGTCTGGCATTTGTTTTAACCACTGACCCGCCCTCTGTCCCAATATTATCATAACTATCCTCGAAGCTCGGTCCATCCCAAGGCAGCAGCAATTCTCCTCGTACGTTAAGCTGTGAGAAAACTGAACCATTAAATAATTTCTGAGGCTTATAAATTTTATCGTGGGATACATTTCTTTAGATAATTATGATGAAATTATGTTAAAGTAAAATCCTAATTAATACACACAAATTGAAAAATTTACTCTATCAAAAATAGCGACAATTGAAATTTAAATTAATTAGTTAATAGAGAAAGTAACATTTCTATGAAGCTTATAGTAATTATTGTTGAAGTACATTTTTTAACTAATTATGATGAAGTTATATTAAAGTGAAATCCTAATTAATACACTCAAATTGAATAATTGAATCTATCAAAACATAGCGACAACTAAAATTTAAATTAATTTATTAATGGAGAAAAGTAAGATTTCTATGAAGCTTACAGTATTTGCTGAAGTACGTTTTTTAATTAATTATGATGAAGTTATATTAAAGTGAAATTCTGACCAATACACTCAAA
>JABXWE010078864.1:0-11533 GCA_014611495.1 Limonius californicus
AATTATTCGTTTTTTTTTGTTCTTGTATAAGATTTGGGAAAGCATAATTTTTTTTGAATACTTTTATACAAAAAGTGGATTTGGAGAATTTTAAGCATATATTATAAGTATTATATATTTTAAAATTAATATATTTCCGATACAATCATGATTATTTAATCTGCTTCAAATTTTAAAGCACCTATTTTCTGTTAACCCGTAGTTGTTGTTAAACATTGATTTGAAGTCTTCAAATTTAGAAATAAAACTTATAGCAATGGTACACAAGGTATAATTAGCACCTGGTATAAGGAAGGGCGTTCTTCATTGGTATTGAAACTTGAAGCTTTTGTAAAACGTAAGTCAGGTAAAACTATTTTTGATTATAGTTTAGACCTAAATATTTAAAATTGGGTTGTTTGCATGAAAATTAGCGTTTTTTTAATTATCACTGAATGTTTACGGTTTTTACGATACTGCAAACAAGCTGAAAAGCAGTTTTAAAAACCTCATATTTGTATACATATTTGTCTTTTTTAAATTGTATACATGTAAATGTTGACTACGGTACACGTAAGTCTATGGATTTAGCTATCATTTATGTTGAAACTTATTAAAATCCATTGAAATAATAAAAAGCAGAAAAAAAAAATACCAGAACACGATATCTTGGTTGTTTTGGTGTGCCCAGTAAATACACAATTGATGTTATTAACAATATTTTATTTTAAAATTATGTTTTAATGTTTTCCTGTAAGTTGCATTGAGAAACTTTACACTTCTTAGACAGTAAACATACACAGTACTTGAGCTAGAGAGATTAAATTATGTTTATCATTGAGTAAATATACTTACACGATCATTAACGAAGGTCACAGCACTAGGAAGCATATCAAATGCCGCCATTTTTATCTAAGGTTAAAAACTGACAATGTATTTTGTAACAGCCGGCCCACTTCACCTGAAATCTTTTTAGTGCTTTGTTCATGAATGTGATACTTCGGACAACTCAGACACCGCACTTCCTTCATATATCGGGTTTCCTCGCTCAAGTCACAATGTTCGAAGGCAGAAAAACACTATTCTGTAATAGGTGACTCCTGTACCCGCTATCAGATTCAAGATATACGCAATACCAATACTTTGTGTATGTTAGTGGTTTGTTATCATTTATTTTTAAAGTTGCTGTACTGCGCCACGGAACGCCGTTCAAAGACTACACAGTGATACTTTGTAGACTTGCTTGAATTGATAAATACAGTATATCTAAATTATATTTATTTATGCAACAAAAAAATATCTGTTTGTGACCTGTGTGTCATCATACTGCTTGGGTTTTTTTTTCACAGAATAGATCATTCTAGGTTAGGTGGAATATGTGGTGATCTTGATTCTCAGCTAATAATATTTACTTTTAGAACGATAATAATTTAATCATTGGCAATAATTATTAAAATTAATCTTAAGGTAAGGCAACCGTTTTTTGAATGCGATACAATAAGTTAACTTTCATGTGAGTAATTTGCTTAAAATCAATTTTTAAGGAATTATAATAATGAACTAACTGCTGCTGTTAGGGGACATCTCGCTATACAGGGTTTCCCCTATCTGACGGAAACGATGCTACCCGCAAACTGAAAAGAAAAACAAGAAGCCTACTTATACGCATCAGCCGCGACTATGTATTAAGAATTCAGCCGAATTGTGGGTTAATATTTATCAGCTTTTCTTTAAATTGTTGTTATATAATGTTTGGTGAAATCTGCACCAGCTTTATGTGCGTTCTTCCTACAATAAGTTTTTTGTATAATTATTTCAATTAACACACCACAAACATAGATTAATGGCCTAATTTCAAATTTTTATATCGTTTGTAGGTACCTGTAATAAACATTCGTAAGATAAAATATTCGTTTGGTGTAATATTAAGGGAGAAAAATTATAAATTCGATGTCCTACGTACAAAGATCCGGCGTAACTCCCTTAAGGTTGTATGTTTATTTTAAATAATTCTAGCAGTGGATAATATTATGCTTTATCAATAGTGTAGAAAAAGAATCATAGTATTATAAATTCACACAACAGACTGCCTATCTCTTCGCTATAATATATGCTATAAATAGAGGGAGCATAGGCCGTCCCAACAAGAGATGGAGCGAGGGAATAACATGAATCAAACAAAGACATGATACAATGTGGATGTAACAAGCTAATACATAGCTTAACAGAAAGAAGAAGAAGAAGAAGAAGAAATAGTATATCACGTTCTCTACTAAAATTTTATAAGTGTGTTTCTTTTTGAACTTTCGTGCTCTATCGCCAAATGTATTGAAAAGAGTAGGATTATACCTTTAAAATTTTCAATACTGGCAACGTTGTAACTATGGAATAATAAGAAACCTGAAATCAAACGCTCTGAATTTAATTAATCTGTTATTTCAAGGTGGCGAGTCCATAATATTAGAATAGTTGTGTAATTATTATGCATTAAAGGCTTTAACACTAAACAAAACTCTTTAACATAAAAAATTTGCTCAAACAGTTAAAGGCAGTCTTTAGATACCTAAGTTAATATAAAAATGACTGTGTGAGGTGATATACTTCTAAAATAATATATTTAGTTCCTTGCAAAAGTTTCAATCACAATGATTGTTTTACTAATGACAGCATCACGTGGTATATTTTTTCCGGTAGTTAAGTTATTATAGTCCATTTCAAATTATACCGTTATCCGCTTTAAAATGGTACTAATAGAACAAGGATTTACAATCTACTTATACCTCGACTTACAGCACCGACCGCATTCAGGTAGATTCACACATTGCGAAAAGGCTAAGGTTAGCTAGGGATTGTGACTCAAGCAAGAAGCTTAAATTCTCTGTTTTTAATTCTTATTGAAAATTACACTGTTCAGTTCAACTGCTCTTATTTATTTGAAACCTAGTAAACTATGTATCAAAATTAGCTTCCTTAATTAGCTTCCATGAGTAATAAATTACTTTTCAGAGATTAGATTAGATCCTTGCCTTATTGTCTGCCTTGATGACATAATTTTCAAAATTAAGAAGTAAACAGAGCAAAGCATATCAATGTTGATGAACTACTGTTCAAAATGGACATTTATTTATAGTTTACTTAAAAACGCGGACACCAACATTTATCAGAAACTAATTTGATTGAAATGGCACGAGTTTCCTGCGAAAGTGAAGTCACGCTAAAAATAAATCTGAATGCGAAGACAGTGCTACAGCAAAAAAGCGTTCATTTATCAACGGATGCAAAACAAATTGTATTCACTGTTTACAGTATCATCCGTGAAAGTGAAGGTGAAACAGGAGCTTTAAAAACAACAGCGTTTTTAACGGTTGTAGGTACCCTATAATACTGTAAGAGAAATTGTTAAAAAAGGAGCGCAAGAGCGAATGATACGAAGTGATGCTGCAATAACAAGAATGGTAGATTAAGATGATGAAGATATAATTCGGCAAAAAACATATCAAATGTATCGGGAAAACCGCTTGCCTTCAGAAATTTTGTAAAATCAGAGATTGAATGAAGATTATACTGCAATAAAGTGTTCCGAGAGTACATTATTACCGATTATTAAAAGTGTGGGATTTAAACATAAAACTATAAACAAGCGTGAAGTTATTATAGATACAAGGAAATTACCAGCATGGCGCCGCGAATATCTGCACAACATCAAAACATATCGAAAATAGAAATATATTATGTTACTTAGGAGAAACTTGACACGACTCCTACGATACTGCACAGAAAAGTTGAACAGATAATTCCAGTCAGTGTCAAATAGATGCGCCAGTTGCAAGAAGAAAAAGAATCACTATCCTGCATGCCGCGTCTGAACGCGGATTGTAGTTTGGACTACCACGGATATATGACTGCGCAAATTGAATGTTGGTTTTAAGATAATTTATTAAAAAAATTGCCCAGTAATTCTATTATCATAATGGATAATGCTAGTTATCACTCTAGCTAGGCTATTGAAAAAAGTGCTTAACAAATACAAGCATCAAGAAAGAGGAAATTCAAAATTTTTTATACGAAAATGGTATGTATTTTGAGTTCTGTTAAAAGTATTAAAAAAAGACTATTTCCCAAACAATATTATGCAGATGACCTGGCAAGCAAATGCGGACATGCGGTATTGCGTTTGTGACTATGCTATTGCATGTTTAATCCGATCAATTAAAATGGAGACAGCTTAAAAGGAACATTTCAAGACAAAAGCAATGTGGCAGTGAAGTATTAAAAATTATAAATCCAGGAACAGAAAAAATATCATCCCCTCCAGAGCATTGGTAAAATTGAATGTAACATTTTACTCAATTAGAAAACTCGTATATAAACATGGGCACGTTTGATAAGCAAGGTATTATTAAATTAAGTGGTGAAGACAGCAATGGTAGTGATACCGACATCTTTATGTAGGTAATGATAATTCTTTGTTGTAATGTTATTATTATTAAAAATTGTAAAATGTTGAACTTTCAAATGAAATTCCTAAAACCCCGTCTGTTATTTTACCTGCATTTACAGTTTCGTTAAGTGTTTTTTTATAATTCTCAACGATTCAGCAAGTATTGTCCCGTTGCCGTTCTAAACAAACGGGTGTTCCAAAAAACCTGGACAAGTATGCTATGTAAAATTTGTTAATGTTGTTGTATGTTCTAGTTTATTATCGGGTACGTAATGTATTCCAATTAAAAATGTTTTTACTAATTTTAGCTCTCACAAAATTCGAATATAAATCTAGACAATTACTACGAAATGTTTTCTATGAATCGTAACAAATGAAAAATCGTTATGAGATCCTTCCGAGCACTTTTGTTTTGGATACTTCTATCTTGGAACAATGGCGAAAATAGTATTCGATCATAAATGCTTTTTACGTCCATACTATTTTGGGACAATGAAACTACGAGTTGTTGACTGTTTTGTTCAATATAAATAAGAATGATAGCAAACCAAACAATCACTGTTGGTTGCAAACAACGATCGTCAGTTAATTGTCAATTGTCGTATACGGACCGAGCAGCGTGACGGTTAACAAAATTCACATTGGTCTCCTTAACCAGATTGTTTTATGCACGATAGTTTTCCGAGCACATTCTCTGGAATCGAATATGCTCGACAATAAAGTCATATGTATTCTCGCTCTCCCTCTGTCAATCAAATTGATTGGTGTGATACAACGTTCCATGCTTCTATGTATTGGCTAACCTCTTCATTTCTTTGTAGCTTCCACATCCGACGTCTTCCATTATCTGCTTCACATACCTTAATCTAGGTTTTCTTCTGGCATTCACCTTTCATAATTATAAGTAAGACATCTCCGTGTGTTAGAATGTGTCCTATAAGTTGATTCCTTTTCTTTGGGATAGATTAATAGATTTTGCGAGTTTCTGCTACTTTGTTTAAAAGTTCTTCATTAGTGACCCGATCTATCCATGGCACTTTCAGCATTCTTGTAAGACATCATATTTCAAAGACCTGTTATTGTCTTTTCCTTTTTATGTTTTCCTATTGTCTATCTTTCACTTTCATATAGAGCAATGTTCCGGTAGGCAGGTTTTCAGAATATTTTTCTTACTTTCAGTGATAATTTGTGGAAGGTAATAAACTGTTACTCTTGTAGAAGGCCTGTTTGGCCTGTCGGATTCGGTTTATTATTTATTTTTTGCATCTGCCATATTCTGCGCTTTTGTTACTTAGATAGCAAAATTGTTCCACGTGTTGCAAATCCCGTACATGTAACTGTATTCATATGTTTCCACTATTAGCCTTGTCGCAGATCATAACATTTGTTTTGTTGCCATTAACTTTCATACCGTAGATGTTTTGGAGAATATCGTTCGACTCATGTATTGCTGTTTGGAGTTCCTCTTTGTTTAGATTGTACTTCGCACAAAGAGAGGGGCGCCGTTTCAAAATGATAAATAATAGGAGTAGTAAATTTGTATATAATGTTCTTAGCCATGAAGTAAAATTTTATTACATGGATTGGTCGATTAACAATAAACAGTAAGGCGATAAAAATGAACAGTAAACTCAACAACTCTAACATCTATTTATCAATACTATTAATGTAAAATATGGATATGGATATTCTAGATATAAAAGATCTCATTAATAATTTTATGGTGGCTAAACCTAGGACAATAACTATGTAATAACTAGAGCTCTAGTAATAACTGATATATTACAGGTTGATTCTGCTAAGGTGAATCAGTGTGATATCTAGGATATTTGAAATATTAAAAAAAGTATATAGTACGTATAGGCACAATTAAAAATATTCTAGGGGGGTTTAAATATTTTTTTGAAACTTCTCATAATCATTAATTGTTTTCTAATTAAAATTTTTAGTGTTGATCATTGCTTGGAAAGCCGTTCTTTGTATAACACTATTTTTAAAAAATAATTTGGTTTAATTTGGTCTGTGAGTTCAAATTAGTGCGATATTAACGTAATAAACCAAAGAAATATCTAGCAGATATCATATACCGCAAAATAGGATTGCGCCGATACTATTTTCCCAGATACTGTATTGCGGAATTTTGCATTTATAAATTAGTTTGCGTCAACTATTAGTCATTAGGGCGTTAATTTGTTTATTATAAATCAATTTTAAAAATAATTAAAGAGCCCATTTGACCGTATAATTGACGAATGCTTTATTTTTTGTGTACATATATAATATATATATATATATATATATTTATTTTCGGTACAAGTCGAGATCTTTTGGAGTTACAAACTGTACAAGAGGAGATCCTTTTTTTAAGGTGAGATCCGATTTTGGATCTCATCTTGTATCCCTGTGTATATCGTACTCATTCAAGAGGAGAGGTCAAGGGGTGGTGAAATTCAAATTTTTGCCCGGAGCTCAGTTTGTACCCATTTTGCTCGATTTTATACTCTAGAAGTTCATCTAACTCCACTGTAGAGAGCGCCGCAGCGCCTTTTGTGTATAAAACCGCAAGATATATTTTCCACTCAACTTGCGATCCTACACGCTTGGCAACATCGCGGATATAGTTGCAGCTTGGTTTCTTGGAAAAACACTTTGCTAATCGCTGCGTTAGTCGTACAACTGCATTTTTTAATTTATTTATTTTTAAAATTATTTCTATGCGTCTGCATGAAAATCTCGTAAATCGCAAGAGCTACAAATTCGGTTGAGTACTATTAGCATTATTTATTAACACCATGCGTGTGCATGGAAATCTCGTAAATCGTAAGAGCTACAAATTCGGTACAAGAAAGTACAAAGTACTAGTAGCATTACTTATTAATACTTAACATTTAAATAAGAAAATGACTTAGTTTTGTCTAAAAAATAGAAAAGTCTCAATGTTTTTATTTATAAGAAAATACTTACACTTTCTTAGGATACTTTCTTTGTTGTTTAAATACACGCCGCGGGTTTCTGTTTAGTCCAGTACCATGTTGTTTAATTTAATTTATAAAATTAACATAATTCCAGTTATAAAACTATCTTAAAATTAGTAGGCCTTAACCTTGCAAAGATATTATCAATTGTTATGTAAAAAAAATGACTTTAAATAATAATGTGCAAATACACTAAAAATTGCAGGAAAATAGACCACATTTAAAGCAAGTTCATACGAAATTGTATAATCCCTATTAGCGCATTTATCTGATAATCAATGTCTTACTTAAGAGAGATAAAAAAACATCGAACAAAAATTGACATTATTTGTTTAAAGTAACTTGTCAAAGCATAAGAAATACTTATCACAAAAAGCAGCTTGGTTTCTTGGAAAAACACTTTGCTAATCGCTGGGTTAGTCGTACAACTGCATTTTTTGATTTATTTATTTTTAAAATTATTTCTATGCGTCTGCATGGAAATCTCGTAAATCGCAAGAGCTACAAATTCGGTTGAGTACTATTAGCATTATTTATTAACACCTAACATTTAAATAAGAAAATAACTTTTAGTTTTGTCTAAAAATAGGAAAACCCAATGTTTTTATTTATAATAAAATACTTGCAAATTATGAGGATACTTTCTTTGTTGTTTAAATACACGCCGTAGGTTTCTGTTTAGTCCAATACCATGTGGTTTAATTTATATATAAAATTAACAAAATTACAGTTACAAAACTATTTTAACATTAGTAGACCTTGACTTGGCAAAAATATTATCAACTATTATGTTAAAAAACTGACTTTAAATGATAATGTGCAATTACACTAAAAATTGCAGGAAATAGATCATATTTATAGCAAATTTATACGAAATTGTAGACACCCTATTAGCACATTTAATTGTTAATCAATGTCTTACTTAAAATGGATTGCTTAAGTAAAAAAAAATCAAATAAACATTGCCATTATTTGTTTAAAGTAACTCTCCATCCAAAATATGTTTAGTTACTGTATTTTGAGCAATATAAATACTTATCACCAAAAAACGAACTTAAATTATTAAAAGGCAAAAATAAATTCAGTTTTTAGACAATGTGTAGCGAATTTAAAGGGCCTATATTATTTAAATAACAATAATGTGACGGAGGTTAAGAATTACAATTTACTTCACTAATCATTGTTCTATAAAATAGTCAGGATTTCATTGATAAATCAATAATTATTTAGTAACTAACAACTTGCAAACAATATTAAATTTAAAAAACGGGGAGGTCTACTAATATGTAAATAGTTTTGTGGATATTATACTCTAATAATTTGAAAAGAAAGTAAAACAAATATGGTATTGAAGTAAGCACAAACAAAAAGCTTGTTGCAATGTATTTATAAAACAAAGTTAATGCGAATATTTCGAAAATCGTCTAGCTAGAAAAATAAGATAACATTTCAATGCTACGTAAAATGTGCCATAATAATGTGCAAATATATCCAGGGTGTTTCGGAATTGCACGGCACTATTTTATGGATGTGTTCTCCAGCACGAAACAAGCAAAAAACTTCATACAAACATATGGCTCAAATTAATTTATTACCGAGATATTGAAAGTTCAAGATATTTATTTAAAAATAAAACATTCAGAGTAAATGTTCAAAGTGGTCTCCATTTTATTGAATGCAGCATTCAGCACGATGAATCCATGCTTCTCTGGCACGCCTTTGAACATCAGGACGACCCTTGATAGTTGCTGCTGCTTCCACGATGCGATTCCTTAGCTCTTCTTATGTGCCAACAGACGTAGAATAAACCATAGACTTCATCTAGCACCACACAAAATAATCTAATGGCGTTATATCAGGAGATCGTGGTGGCCATTTAACAGGTCCGTTCGACCAACCCATTGATTACTATATGTTATATTTAAATAATCAGTGACAATATGATAAAAGAGAGCAGGGGCACCGTCGTGCATAGACCACATCCCCTGTCTATTGGCAATCGGAATGTCTTCTAGAAGGTCATACTGATCATTTTGCAAAAAATGCAAGTAAGATATTCCTGAAAGCCTTGTTGATAAAAAGAAGGGGCCGATGAGATTGTCACCAAGAAGACCACACCAGACATTTAATGAAAAGGTATGTTGGTAATGCGTACTAGCAGTCGCATGAGGGTTTTCTTCGTTCCAAGCACGAGTGTTTCGAAAATTAGTAATACCATTTCTTGTAAAACATGATTCATCGGTAACCAGCAGGCAGCTAAGGAAGTTAGGATCTCGTGCGCATTGTCGAATTAACCACTGGAAGAAATTTCTGGGCTTGTTATAATCTTCTGGTAACAGATCTTGCACAGACGTAACGTGAAATGGATACAATTGTTGCTCACGCAATGTTCGCCATACCCTTGTACAGGATAAATTGAAACGAAGTGACAATCTTCTGGTGCTAGTACTAGGAGATAATTGAACAGCATTGAGTATCCCTTCTTCAACGTTTGCAGTTCGTCGAAATCTTTGCCGATCAGCGTTTATTCGTTCAGGCTTTAGCGTGCGAGTCTCCCTAAGACGTCTTTCAATGCCTTCAAACGTTTTACGATTTGGTATCCTTTTAGTGGGAAATGTTTCATGGTATCTTCGAACAGCAACAGCGCCATTTTTACGTATCTCGCCATAAATTAAAAGCATGTCTGTTTGTTCTGCAATACTGAACAAATTTGTGGTGTATCCCATGACATAACAAACTGAAGAGTCTCCAAAGTACTATTAACTCAGACGAAAACGAGCATGAACTAGTAAAACAGGTTACTTAATACTAATCAACAGATTTAATGACGGATGTTTTAATCAACTGTTAAAAAACTAAGCGGTATGCAATTGACTACTTGATTAACTTCGGACTTTTAGTTATTTATCTTTAACTTTCAATATCTCGGTAATAAATTAATTTGAGCCATATGTTTGTATGAACTTTTTTGTTTATTTTGTGCTGGAGAATACATCCCTAAAATAGTACCGTACAATTCCGAAACACCCTGTATATTAAAATTAACTCAAAATTACAGAATCGTCGCAAATGCAGTTGTAATATATTATCTGTGCAATATTTTGTTGTCTAATGGCATCTAATAACCCGGGTTATACTGTGTTTTTGCCCCAAACTTTTGCCTTCCGTAAGCTATGTTCTATCTTTTTCTATTTTGGAGTATTAAGCTACAGAATTGAAAAAAAACAAATGAATAAATTTACGTGTAGGCACTATTTATCTTCTTTACTTCTCACTAGAAAGATAGGTTACAGTGATGAAACACAAAAGTCTAAAACCGCGCTCTGTATATTTTCTGCATTAAGCAATAGCTAGACATCCCTACTGAAAGGAAATGTATGGTATACAAACAAAACTATCTATGTAGAACAAACGAAAAATATCTTTTATCGAAAATTAATTTAAGTTCCTAGTAGTTGAGTTTTTAATTAAAAAAAATAGAAATGTTTTGATAGAACCAGGTAATAATTTTTTAATTAATTTAACTGTTAAAGAAAGCATTGCAACTAAATAAAGAACGTATGAAGTGGGTGTCATTACACTAATGTATGTTTTTGAAATTATAGAAGATGGCAAAGATGGTACATCTGTTAGCGTAAACTCTTTAGAAAGGGCAAAATTACTTTCTGTCGGTACAAGTAAAATTGAAAGTGCTATGTTTTTTTGTTACAAGATAAAAGTCGTAGATTATCAGACATCAATAGCAAATATTGTCTGCTTTACACTAGCAAGCAGAAATATTTTAAGTGAGTGTCAGAGGTTATAATTATAATATATATATTATAAATATAACGTTATAATAATCTAGATTAGAAAACCTATATAATATTTTTTGGTAGGTAATAATTTTGTTAAACTAAAAATTTATTATTGTACCTGTTCGGCTGTAATTGTTTTCGGAAGAAGCCTGTTTTCTAGAATAATAACTAGGTTTTGGATAATTATGCATTTGCATATCTGCATAAATGCAAATCCATATTTTGAATGTTTCTGATAAATGCTGCATACTTTTAAAATTTTGATATCAATCTGTATCAACTATAATTATTTTGATAGTTGTCAGTATCTTCAAAGTCGGACAGCATGAAAAACACATCTG
>JABXWE010078873.1:0-10748 GCA_014611495.1 Limonius californicus
TGTGAAATTTATTGTTTTAGTGTTATTATTAGCAATTTTATAATGTTTCAAGTCAGCTGTAGATTTAAGCGATTGTTGTATGTGTTCTGATTGGTGCATTTTAAAGTAGAAGGTAATTTTTACGCCCAATTTTGGAATGTAGGAGCTTCAAAGTGCTAATAGTGGAATCACGTATAAATTATTTGCTCCGAATTTAGAATAAAACTTTATTCCAGTCTAATTTTGCAAACTTTGGACGTGGCCAAAGTGTATTTACATTCTGTTTTGAGGTTAAAAGTTTAATTATGTTCGACAAAGTTCATTTAAATTTCAAAAGTATACGTATGTGATGTGATTGTTATGTGTTGAAAGGATTAATAAATCTTATCTAAGTTAAAATTGCGAAAGTGTTTAATTTAAAAAAATTAAAACTAACCTGGAGTTTGGAGTTTGAACTGTGTTGTTTATTTCCAACGTTCCTGAAATTTAAAGCAAGTTTTAATCGAAAGGCGAAGCTTGCGATTCGTATTACTTCTAATAGTTCTCTTAATAATAAGAACACATGGAAAATACTCTGTTCCAGTTTCTTATGGGAAGCATTTTAACTTTCAAAATTTAACAGAAATATATGGTCTGGACTTCTAGGGATTGCAGAAGTGGTTTTCTGCTGGACGGGTATATATATGAGGTATGATCAAAAAATACTGTGAATGAATTTTTATAGCACCATCTGCTTCGGTACATCCATTCGATGTAATAAGTCCGATAGCCTGATCCTTTGAGATAGTCAGTGTCAAGTTTGAACAAGTTGTGACTTTTCAAGCGGCTTCCAGAGCCGAA
This sequence comes from Limonius californicus, assembly GCA_014611495.1. Classification (NCBI taxonomy): domain Eukaryota; kingdom Metazoa; phylum Arthropoda; class Insecta; order Coleoptera; family Elateridae; genus Limonius; species Limonius californicus. The sequence goes on from JABXWE010078873.1 coordinate 820, forward strand.
AGAGTGAGGTCGTGTTTACCGTGTCTGTCGCGCATCATGGATTTTGAACAACGCGTGAAATCAAGTTTTGTTTTAAGTTGCAAAAAAGTGCCAAAGAAGCTCATGAATTGTTAAAATCCGTGAATGGCGATAATGTGGTGACTCTGAAGACTGTTTACAGGTGGTATGAGCGATTTAAAAGCGGAAATGAGTCGGTTGAAAACGAGAAACGGTCAGGACGTCCTTCAACCTCAAAAACAGAAGAAAACATGCAAAAAGTGGCAAAAATGGTTCATTCAAACAAGCGATTGACTATTCGAGAGCTTACCGAAGAACTGAACATCTCATACGGATCCGTGCAAAGCATTTTAACCGATGATTTGCAAATTTGTTCCCAGACGTTTGACTGCCGAACAAAAAGAAAACCGTGTGTCAGTTTGCACAGAATTGAAGGATAGTCTTTATGCAGATCCGTATTTCATGGCTAAAATTATAACTGGAGATGAAAGCGTTGGGTGTACGGCTATGAATTCAGAGTTCCCAATGGAAAACGAGTGGCTCCCTTCGCCCTAAGAAAGCACGTCAGTCAAAGTCATGCTCATGGTTTTTTGTTGATAGTGAGGGCATAGTGCGATTAGAGTTAGTTCCAAAAAACTGTAAACTTCGAATATTACAAGGGCGTACTGCAAAGTTTGCGAAACGATGTACGGAGAAAGAGACCAGAAAAATGTGCCAATGGCTTCCTCCTACATCACGACAACGCGCCGTGCCACACCTCGCTTCTGATCCGCGAGTTTTGGTCGAAAAAAAGGTTTCTGTCTGTCCACATCCGCCTTATTCTCCGGATTTAGCACCATGCAACTTCTGGCTCTTGCCAAAAATAAAAACCGTGCTAAAAGGAAAACGTTTTGACACCATTCCCAACATTGAGAGGGCAACGACGGAGCAGCTGAAGGCCTTTCCGAAAGAAGCCTTCCAGAAGTGCTTCCAAACATGGAATCACCGTTGGGATAAGTGCATCGCTAGCCAAGGAGAGTACTTTCAAGGAAATTAATTTAAATTTGATGTAACCTTATTATTTCGTTTGTAATAAAATTCATTCACCGTATTTTTTGATCACATCTCGTATGTAAAGTAGTATAATTACGGGCGGTCGCCGGTATTGCTGAAACGATGAATTCAAACTTTAATAAAAATTCATCGACGCTGAGACATTCAAAGCCATTTAATCCGTAAGCAGAAGTTATGCATATTTCTGGTTTTTTCTAAAAAGTTAGTTACAATTTTAAAATTTTAAGACCCATTTACTCGAAAACCATTAATCCAATTCAACTATTAATTTATGAGATGACATGGTTTCTAACTTTTTCAATATTTATACAAATATTTATGTATATTCTGATGTGGTAGATACATAAACCTTAAGTTTTATAAAGGCCCTTATGTTTTTGAATCACAGTATAGACCAAATAGAGACACTGCTCAATATATCCAGTGTATGAAACATGGCTATTTATTACATATTTCGGTTGTTCAATATAATATACATTTCACCCTTATACAATTAAAGCTTACTTATGTTTTTCGCTGTGTTGTGCGTTTAGTATTATTTTATTCGACATTATTTGTATCCAACAATATCGCTTAAAAATGAAAATATAGTAATTTAAAATTTTATTTCGAACGATTATTTTGCCTCACGGGTGTGATTATAAATCTTATATATTTCTGGGTAGAAATACATGATTTGTTAGTGTTATGTTATACTAAGTACATTGATGTTAAATTTTTACACAATACACTGTTGCTAGCGTTGTAGGCGTTATGTTCAATACAAAAACCTAAGGTTGAAAACCTAAAATATTAGTTCATCTGACAATATTGTCTTGGACCAATTACAATCAGTAAAATAAACATTAGTAGTTATGCTGAAATAAAAATAAATTGTGGTTCGTCAAGAAGTAAAGTAACGGATTCCGAAACGGATTGCAGTAATAATGTGGTATAGTTAATAGGAGTACTAATTATTAAATATTACTACTAGCTTGCATAGTAGAAATAGTAATTGGATTAGCTTATTTACCTGAAAGCCTTTATATTTGATCAATTCTTGCATTCTGTCCACGAGGTAAAAGTTACCTTCATGATCGTAATATCCCAAATCGCCAGAATGATAAAATCCTTCCTCATCAATAGACTCTTCAGTAGCAGTCGCACTATTTACATATCCTTTCATAACTGTTGCTCCTTTGATACAAAGTTCTCCCGTTCTAAGTGGACCTAATTTTATCTTATGTTCGGCGTCCCATATCATGCCAGTTGTGCCTGGCATAGGAAAACCCACGCTTCCTGATTTACTTGTATCAAGCGTTTGCAGAATGCAACAAGAAGTCGTTTCTGTAGTTCCATACCCCTGCCGTATCCTGATGCCACTAAATCTGAAAGTCTTACATATTGTACCGAATTAAATAGATTGATTAATACAACTACCTCTTTGCAATGCTGTCTTGTAATTGTTTCGGTAGAGGTGCTGCTCCAACTAAAATATCTCTTAAGCTAGTCAGATCATAACAATCAACCAAGGGACTTGTAGCAAGGAGTAATAGAAGTGGAGGGCCGACAAAAATCTTAGTAACTTTGTGTTTTTGCACAGTTTCCAAAAATAAAGTGGGCTCGAATTTCGCCATCACAATTTGTTTCATAGAAAATGCTATAGCGCCTATATGAATCGATTGTCCAAATATGTGGAAAAAAGGCAAAATAGAAACAGTTGATTCTTCTGCGGTTATGCCCATATATTTTACGTCACTAAAATCGGGTTTTATTTTAGGACGTTCGCATTATGATAGTTAAAGCCAATCTGAAACTTACGGCATGCTAGCCAAAGTCGCTGTCCAATTTCTGTGAGTTAGGAGAACACTTTTTGGTGGACCACTGGTTCCTGAAGATAAAAAGATGAAAGCACCTTGTTCGGAGCAGTTAAAGATTTCCGGTTCAAAGTTATCTACATCAGCTGTAATTATTTTCAATAAATTCTCAAAACTTATTATTTCAGAACGATTGTCAGATCTGGGACCTGAAAGCATTATTGATCTCTGCCCCATGAGAATTATCGTTGGTGCGAATTCCAATTCCTCCTTGACTTTGAGAAGATTTTCCACCACTGTATTAATTTGGGCTTGGAAATTCCCAGAGCATGGTTTAATTCCCCTGAAAATAATTGACTGAAATATGAAGTTGCTGGATTGGCTGGTAAGTTCACCTATAGCATAGCCAGGATTTAATGGATTAACTATCGCACCTACATAAAGAGTAGCCAAGACTGGTACGCAGTAATTAATGCTGTTTTCACTGATAATAGCGATAACATCTCCACGTTGTACACCTAAATGTTTCAAAATACCCGCAGCTTTTATACTATCCTCTATTAGTTCCTGACATGTTAGAACATTTCCCGTAACTGCATCGATCTACATATAAAAGAGCAGATTATAATGTTAGCCAACCGTACTAATAATTGATCAAGTTACTATGTATATTAACAAAAGTAGTTTAAATAAAGAATAAGGAAAAGAAAAACACGATAACTTATTTTTGCCTAATACTAGGAAAGTGATTTGCTAAAGAACAGAGAAATACCTACTTTTTCTTAAAATGAACTTCTATGTATAAGTAATAAACTGCTTTATATGATGCAATATAAAAACGTAATAACATTCAAGATGACATATTGCAATAAATAAGGGGAAAGAGCAATCATAGAGATTCTTAAATCCAAAAAATATATGTTATTCTCGACAACGGAATCTATTTTTTCTTAATTACATATTTTTGATATTTTACACAGTCTGTTTATTATTAGGTTTTGAAAGAAACTACTAAGCAAAGCGTGGCCTGTTTTAGAGAAAGAACATTACTAGTTTTTAATTTCCCTTCTTTAAGTATGTACTATATATATAAATCTTAACACTGGAATGCTGAGAATGGTCGGAGGTAGAACTTTAGTTAATCCTGGAAAGAAATGAACAATTCTGTGGCTAATATACAGTGCAATCAAACTAAGTTAAGAGTACGCCTTCAGAGTAGAGCCCGTTTGGCTATGATTAAAGTTGAGAATTAGAGTATCACTAAATTCGTCTAGCTTTGCAAATTCTAGGTTGGTCGAAGATGAGCAGGTTTACTGCATAGACTACTAAGATAAACAATTTATTGGTCGCATCGTCACCGTTGAGTTGCCGGTCTTGATGGTCTAGTAGTTTGATCCTGATTGACGTTGGTGAAATTTTTCTGGCGGAGAAAGATATGAAAGTGGGCCACTGCGATGTATGACACGTTAAAAATCACTACTGGAGTTGGGACCACCTCAGATAAACAAAATTTATAGTTATGGTGTGCAGTAGGTCAAATATGAGTTAAGTGCATAGAGATGCTTGAATTCTGAGTCCTAGATCTCGCTCAATCAAAATACACATACATACATCAGTGAATTTTATCTGGGTGGCTACTTCCAACAGTAGGGCTGATTAGGCATTTCTCAATAATACCGATAAACGGATTAGGAATCTGACTTGCTGTACCGCTTCTTTTTAGTTTAAACGGCTATGCATATTACTGTGATTAATTATCTAAAAATGAGACCCTTAAATTCAAGACTATTTTCTGAAGTCGTCAAAGACATGGCTGTAGCCGAACATTCAGCGTTACCATGTTGTTACCAGGCAAGATCACGGGTGAAAATGTTTATTGGAGAATTGGGAGACGAAATAGCTTCTTGGAAGAAGATATTCACGAAGAATCGTAGAAGTTTAGAGGCCACTTATTTGTGATGAAATTGAGCTATTTAGAGAAACTAAATATATTATACATTTTGATTTTGAATTGATCAGAACCTGCAAGACCGAAGAACAACACATCTAAATTTTATTTACAATAACTAAAAATGATTAAACAATATGTCAGCGGTTTTTGTCTACTGTGAATATTAGTTAAATGTTCCCTCAACAAGTAACTATTTACAAATGTACCTTCTGTCCTCTAACAATAACATCCGATAAGGATTAAGAACATTTGAGTGAGAAACCGAGCCGGCAAGTGTTTCTTAAAATGTGAGGGATAAACACGGGCTACCAGTGTGTTAAGAAGGGTTAGTAACGGCAATCTACTAAAGACAGAGTTGTTGGTAGCTGGGCGCAAGCTTGCGATATATATGTTACTATTTCTGTGTTTATATATAAATATGAGCTGCAATTGCAATATCAACTAATATAAGCAGTGGCGTCGCTGATGCGGTTATGGTTTATATCCCTTGAATTGTTATATGTGTTTACTCAAATGGTTACATATTAACTACTTGTTATTATATGTGATTTACATGTACTAGGTCCTATTATCGTTATTATACAAGATTGGTGTGTCTATGTAGGTAGTTGTTGGAAACAGCAGCGTAATGAATATAAGCAGCTATAAGATTAGATAATGTGTGTGGCATGGTTAATCATTATTTACCTAGCAATCATTCAGGAGCTAGTCAGATGTCAGGGGTGGCCTAGAAAAGTCGCCTACGTCGAATTATTGTTATTATTATAATTGTACGATTAATGCCAGTATATGGCATCGACTGAATTATACGCGGGGGATTTGATACTAATTATACTTTCACCATCACATGCGAGGTTAAGGGGTATGCCCTCCAAGACTCTTGTTGTGAATAACAGAGTGTGCAAGTAGACGTGTCCAGTTGCCTAGTAATTCATCTATGATTACGAGTGGCTGCTGCTACATCAGATGAGCTTCAGTAACCTGTTCGATTCTCAATTCAGGCTTTGGTATCTGGTAAGTACAACTGCTGAATATTTATTGACAGATAAGTAACTATATTTTATTATGCATGTCATCTGCCGCCAGTGAGTTCTGATCGTAACCGCTGTTTGTCTATCTAGGAACTCCACAAATGAAATAAAGAAGCACTGCAACCTTATATACTTATAATTACAATTAAACTTTTATTCGCCCCCCTCCCCCCTAAGGTGTATCCTAACAAATGTTGACGAAGAGTTTTGGAAACTACACTGCTCAACAAAATTATCGCATCACCTTATCAAAATATAATTATCTTTATGAAATGGATTTAATTATTTTGGATATGAGATTAATGTCTAAAGTTGAATTTTCATTGTAAGAAATATAAAAAAATAGGAGGCTTTGATGGTTTGCAGATAAACATATGATAAATTAGTAACAAAGCCCATTCTTGTGGTAATCATAGGTGACAGTAATCGACTTCTTTGAGGTGATTTGAGTGTAAGTTTTATTTGATGTGTGTTAGTAATGGATCCTCGTGGTCCTACAAGAAGGTCGCAGTCAGAGATATGTGGCTGGGGTGTGTGGAATTCATCAATCTTCCGTATCTAGAGCAGCCAGAAGATATCGAGAAACTGGAGAATATGTACCCCGACGAGGACAAGGCCGAAAGAGAGCTACATCCGAAAGAGACGATAGATTTATTCGAATGTGTGCTCTTCGTCAACGTTTTGTGACGGCAAGACATACTCAAAATCAGCTTTCTGAAGTACGAAGAGTAAGAATAAGTGATCAAACCGTTAGAAGACGGTTGAGGAATGTGGGATTGACACCTAGGAAGCCTGCTACTGGACCTCGGTTAACCAGAACACACCGTGTGGCCAGATTAAGGTTTGCTCGTGAACACATTAATTGGTCTATTAACGACTGGAGCAACGTACTTTTCACAGACGAATCAAGATTTTGCCTAACATCGTCTGATGGGCGTACTAATGTGTGGCGTCGTTTGGGAGAACAGTACGCCCCAGGAAACATTCTGCCAACTACGAGTTTTGGAAATGGTTCAATAATGGTATGGGGCGGAATTTCTTTGAACGCTCGTACGGAGTTAGTGGTGGTGGATATGGGTACAATGACAGCAAACAGATATGTGGCTGACATTTTAGAACCACATGTAATGCCCTTTGCCCCATTTGTTGGGGACAACTTTGTACTAATGCAATATAATGCCAGGCCTCACGTGGCTCGAGTCTCGCTTCAGTATCTTCGTGATACCGGAATTCAAGTCATGGACTGGCCAACTTGTAGTCCCGATCTTAACATCATCGAGCATGTATGGGACATGATTGAAAGGCGAATCAGACGAAGAGAAGTCGCTCCTACTTCACTTGCAGATCTTGGTAGGGCGTTGACTGAAGAATGGGAAAATTTCCCGCAGGAATCAGTGAGAAACTTATTTCATAATTTAGCGAGAAGAATACAAGCTGTTATTAATAGCTGAGGTACAAACACGCGGTATTAGCAGTTTATAGTTACTTTTTAAAGTAAAAAAAATCGAGTTGGTATAATGTTTTCTTCTTTTTCTAAACTTGAAGCTGTTTGTTCTTTATTTTTAATAAAATTAGAACTTTTATTCTAGTTCATGTTTGAAATGAAGAATCTACCATTAGAACACAGAAGAAATAGTTGCAATCTATAAATATTGAGTGATGTGATAATTTTGTTGAGCAGTGTATAATATAATAAAACACTGACTACGGGTCAAGCGGGGAAATCAAAAGATAATTTGGATCAAAATCATTGTTTGAATTTTGGGTTGATGATGAATTTTGCTCTAAAGTCATTGCTGTTCGTGCACTTTTGCCATTTCCAACACCTTGTCTTTGTGAAATCAAATTTTGTGCAGTGCCTGCCTTGAAAACAAAATATAGCCGTCGATTAAATATCGAAAGAGATAAGTATGTCAGTTTCTAATATACCACCATCATATGAAAAGCCCAAGAAATTCATTAATTTTTAGATTAATTGTGATTGTTCAGTCTCAGTTAGTTGTCAATATTGATTTGTTCTCGTAAGCCCAACTAGTTTAATACAGTGGGTCTCTTACACTTCATTTCATTTTATTTTCGGTGTGTATTTTAAGTTTTTATTTTTACATTGTTTGTGTGAATAAGTAGTTCCATTAAATCTTATTGTTTCATTACTTTTCAGTTTTTACTTTAATTTTCACTTTTTTGGTGCTTGTCATTCGATCATTTTGGGTCCCTTTTGACCCCCATGTTTTGTAACAAGCTGTGTATATTTTTGCTATTTTATATTTGTACTGTACAACAATTAATCATATTTGGGGTTTCATTTAATATAACGTACGTATTATTCTAAAATGCGATAATATTTTGTTATCTATTTTATTAACGTTTCGTTTGCATATTCTTTTTTGAATGATTTGTCTCTTGCGAAATATAATGATCTTCTCACATATGCCTGGGTTGCCGTTTTAAAGTACCACCGATATAGAAGACCTACAGCTTAATGTGGGTTTCGAATCACGAAAAGTGTAAACATTACTACTCCAGAGAAAATTTACTAGGCAGAATACGTCCGTGGTTTCTCATTACCTTTCCGGGAAAAGCTGGAATTAAAAATCCGATGTTTTGGTACTGAGAATTGAACCATTAACCGTCAACAAAGAAGTCGATTACGCTAACCTGTTGATAACCCTCTCCTATTATTTGTATGTTAATTAACGCATATTTGTTTTTGTACGTAGATACAATTTCCGCATTCGTTCTTCGCGGCCAAGGTCCTACATGGTTTTTCGTCAAAATCTCCAATCCATTTTCTACTAGAAAACTAGAACTTTTATTTTCTTATGTTTACGATTAACAATAATAAACCGCCTTAAAATGTGACATTTTCCGGTTCTAAGTAACTGTTACTGTAACATACAATTGCCCGATCTATTGGCGTTGTTAGCCTATTCGTGTGAGGCTTGCACCCCATCCCCAATGACATTAATGAACTATGAATACAAATTCTAATTTCACGCAGTATAATCAACAAAATTCGGTAATTGTAGAAACATATAGGAATCTGAGCTATGACTTTAATGCCCCCTTAGTAATTTATTGTTTTTGCAATACTGTTAGCCTTATCGTTTCCAACATCGTTAGAGATATAAACCGCAGGTGTCGCAATTTTATGGCAGAAAAAGTCTAAGTATTTTCGGGAAATAGATATTCACGGACGACATAAAAACTTGTCCCGTCTAATCTTTTACACGCTCTTATAAAGGTCTTGCGGACAACATGCCTGGAGCTAGTTTTTTAATTAGTCTGTAAAAGAAGCGATTATCTGCAACGAATATTTTGACCGACAATGTAAGTGTATTAGTAATTAATAGCAATTTACAAATGTAAAGTAATACGAGCATATTGTAGGAATGTCATTATCTTTTTAACAGATATAAACCGATTTTACATCAATGCTATGATAGACCCTCTATAATGGCAGGCGATCCAAGTAATTCGTCCCAATCTCGTTATAAAAATGAGGGATATAATATAAGACATAAAAGAACTATTATTAATAATTTTGAAAAGTTTTATTCGTGTTTAATATGTACTTCAAGGTCGAAACATAACACTGCCATAACAACACAAACACGTGTAGTTAGGGAATCCGCAGACCAGATTAATTTCGATCTTGGACGTCTGCAGAAGAACTTCCAAACACAGCAAATTTAGAAGTTTTAGTTGAAAATCCAATAAGTGTCCCAATGTATGCTTATAATAATAATAGTCTCCCTTTATAGCGTCGTGATGCCTTTGGGACAGTAGCAACTACAGCTTTCTGCTTTTCCAAGGGCTGGTCGGTATTTCGAGGAAGGTAATGTGGCCACCACTACGCTTCAGCCGCCTATTATTATCTCAGGGTCTTACCGACAGGTACTCATTTAAGACTGAATTGATCTAGAAACCGAAATTTCTTTGGAAAAACGCTCCTAGGTGTTATGGCGGTTGTAGGGAATCGAACTCGGAACATCTTGCGTCGCAACCCGTGGCTATACGCGGTCTTCATGTATATACGCTAAATATAAAAATGGACTTATAGTATCCATCCTTTGGGGTACACGTAACAATTACGTACGG
>JABXWE010078897.1:0-11663 GCA_014611495.1 Limonius californicus
ACATACTAAACATTCATGCAACATGCACCCTACACTTAACTAACCAAATGCGGTTGCCCCAGTCGGGATTCGATCGCCCCAACGGAGCAACTGCATTTAGTGTGACCTCGAGTGGCCAATGCGTTCTCGCACTCAACCACCGCGGTCCCCCGCTCTTTCAAACTGCCAACACTTAAGATTTTGTCTAGTTATCACAAAAACCTGAACAGTAAATCGCAAGCGCAACCCTATATATACTTAGTTCAAAATTAGTTCGAAAACGTGTTTAATAAAGTGGATAATGAAATAAATACATACAAATGTTAATAAAATTATATATCAAAATAACCGGTTCTAGATCGTAAAAAAGGTATTGCAATTACAAAATAAAATCTGCTCTCTAGGGTTACGAAGCAGAATTTTGAATTTGTAAAAATATTGAGGATTATTTCTAAAACAGTAAGGATTTAGACAGCATTGCTGAATTTTTTAGAAACTTATGTGCAAGGGTACAGACTGGATTGACGAAAGTATTCATTAGTGTGCAATGTACGATGGTATATGTGATTTTTTGAAAATTTTCTCTTCTTTTTCTTACAGACGGCGTATTTAAGTATTTAAAAACATTTTATAAAAAAACGCCGGCCTAAGTAAAATAACTAAAAATCTCTTAATTTAATACCTTTGCTTCTTAACATAGCTGTCTAGGGGTGTCGACAAATATCACCAAACCTTCCCCTAAAAAGAAGTTTATACGCTCGAACAGTAACAAAACACTCACATAAAAAAGACTTGCGTCCTTGGAACGCCTTCCAACGCCGTGGGACCTACCTTATTTATCTGCGTTGTCCTCTTCTTCACTTCCATGTAGTCCCTCGTATTCCCTTCGTTGGCACGATTCTAACTTTATAGAAACATAAAAATAAAATATAAATAATTGAACAGTATCCACAGCAACGAATTCGTAGGAATTCTAGAGGAAATAACAATGGAGTGACTAAGTAGCTACAAACTTCATTCAAACGGATTTCTAACAAATATTGCAGCAATGTCGGTGTAGTGGATTAAAATATATTCTGGGGAAAATCGGTGCAATTTTGAAATACCCTGTTTGTTACCAACAGATGCATACGCCTATAAACAATTGATAAAAATAAGTTATGTTTTACCTGCAAGTAGACTGGATTTGGTCTTTCCTAACGGTCTGGACGAATAAAAAACAGACAGAACAATAACATACACTTTCACATATCTTGCGCTATCAAATACTTTACTGAAACTGATATTATTTCCTGCACTTTATGAGTATGGGGTGTATATAACCAATCGGTAACATAATGTTGCGAAACGATTTTAGCCAAAAACGTTTTGGTACAAGGTTTTGTAATTATTATAAAATTAAATTCCAATTGATTTTTAAACAATTATGAAGCACTTGATAATATCAGAATTTACGTTTTTTAAAGTTACTACATATATGTAATGTTATGTAAGTGGTTGTTTTTGTGCTTTCAATTCAACTTGAAAAGAAAAAAGATAAGATTTGAAAAGAAAAAAGATATAATTTGAAACAAAACTGACACGCAGCTACAGGTTAGGTTTAATTACGTCTTGCGTTTCTCGTTTTGCATTTAAATAAGTTTTAGAGCTAAAAAATCTTTAGCTAAATAGCAAACTGGGGTAGATTTACCTTCACTTCTAATTTTTTATTATTATAGCAAGGGTTAAAATTACAACCCCAGTGAAGGCTTTGCAAGTAAATTTGAAGAAGGCATATGATAGCTTATGCATTTATATATTTTTTGGTTTGAATATCAAATCGGCACAGATTTGCAATTATTATTAATTTACGCGTACAAGTCTAGGATTTATTTTTAATTACGTATAATATTATTACAATTAAAATCGTGAGAAGGATTATACCGACAGGGAACTCGACGTATTTTCATTTATACCCGTGAGAGCATTTATTTTGGGGCAATCTACTTTATCTCGTGCCTTTATGGTGTTCGAGAATTTTCGACAAAACGGTTGCTATCTTTAGTTACCCACTTCACATAGGTTATGATAGGTTACAATAGTGAAAACTAGACTTAAGACCGACACAGCCGCTCCGTTTTGCATATCAGTTTGTTTGTATAAATTTCAGTCGTACGGCACGACGGAACTCGAAATATTCCACTAACAATTCAGTACATATATGTAAGTGGTTGTTTTTGGGCTTTCAATTCAACTTTAACAGAAAGAAGATAATATTTGAAACAAAACTGTTACGCAGCTACAGGTTAAGTCCCTTCTTGCGGTTCTCGTTTTGCATTTACATAATTTTTAGAGCTAAAAAATTCTTTAGCTAAATAGCAAAGTAGCATAGATTTCCCTTCACCGGTAATTAATGATTATTATAGGAGGGGGAGAAGTTACAACCCTAATGAAGGCTTTGTAAGTAAATTTGAAAGTGACATATGATAGTTCATGGATTTACATAGGAAATTACATTATAGGAAATTTCGGCAAAACGGTTGCTATCTTTAGTTACTGACTTTACATACGTACAAATTTGACGTTTAAATCTGACAACGATACATATGTTCGCGATAAAAACGTTTGCGTAAAAAACAACATAAATTTAAAAAAAAGCAATCAACCAGTCTTAAGCCATTTCTAAGCTTGAAAATATTGGTAACTATAGATGGAAACTTCGACTACAAATTAAAAAAATATTAGCAGTTTCTACGAAAATATTAATATTTGAGTAAAAATATACCTGCGGACTTTTGTCACAATCAGGAGATAGTGAACAAGTTCATCTTAATAATTAGCTAACCTTACTGTACTACAACAACTTATCAACTGAAATGTTCTATGAAAAACACCCCTTTAGATATTCACAGCTGCTAACTTCTTTTTAACGCACGTAATACTACTCTAACACATAAAAACTTATGTATAGTGGATTTTCAAATTACTTTTGTTGTTAGCAAGTTTTAGTGGTTGTTACAGATGGTATTCCATAGGCAAAATTTCATTTCACAGAAAATATCTATACGGTTTTATTGAGAAGGGCGCTACTCTCCAACAGTTTTGGTTGATCATTGCGCGGATCCAATTTTGTGACGTCATACTGCAGCAAGCATTCGATATTTATTATCTACCCATACAGTTTCAGAGCTTCTCTGTTTCAGTATAACAGGGAGGCATTTGTTTGCGTTACATTAACCTACATTTTTGGCAAAATTACCACGCGCTGCGGCACTCCAACGGTTTTAATTTGTCAAAATTACACAGAAAGCTGAAACAAGTTGTACCTAACTAAAAGCTTAGGTTTAACCTTAACTATGCGTTCTTGAAACCAAATGATTTCAATCTATCCAAACTTAAACATATTTACTCTGTCTTATTTAAAAATACTTGTTTATGTATGAGTATGCCACCTTCACAAATACAACTTATATTGAGTTATAGCAAGAATGCTTTAACGTGCTTTAATATAATACTTGCTAAGAATATTGTACTTTTACGTATATTGGTGAACTAAGACTTCCCCTTCTGTTGGTTTTAATTTTGAGTGAGTATTAGTGCTTTCGTGGCCAATCTAATAAGCAGCCAACACACGTAATACCGCATTTTAATACCTCACAACCATTGTTTATACAAAATTTTTTTCAATACTTACGAAGAAAAACTAATTTTGGAAATCTTCATTTAGAAATCAATGTGTCTTAGTCCCATTCTACAATATGGATATCTCTAAAATGTTTGTATTTCAACGCCGTGTACAGCGTGTTCAGCCCTACAGCTAATAGATCAAAAGAGAGGGGTTTTCGTAGGTAGCTCCTGGGACTGTGTAGCGAACAAAAATATAGTGCTTTCCATTTGTAGTTTATTAAAAGGCAACGTGTCTTCAAAGTCAATCAATATCAAAATACCAACATTCCGGATTTACCTTATTTAAACAATTGAACAAATAATAGCGTTAATCCATCCCATCTCTGTAGATCTTTTAAAACACGCTGTATATAAACAAAATTATGTAACGTCTCTCCCGGAATAGCCTTAAGTCAGTTCAGCAGTAAATTTCAGGATTTGCCCTGCTTGTGTGTAATAATTAACTTTAAAAACCAAAAGTTTACTATACAGAGTCCAGAGTCCATATAAATTGTGGTTGAGCTAAGAATGGGTAGCTGCTGAACACCTCTGTCAGCCCAACAAAATCTTGGTTAATTTATGACTACAATTACAGCATATTATTCATGGTGGAAAAGTTTAGTAATAAAACAGGAATGTGTCGCCATGATAATAAGGGCAAAACATGTAATTGTTATAAAATTGCCTAAGCAAATATGATTGCTTGCATATTTCAGTCTCGTGAGTAAATGATTAATAAATAAATTAATATTGTAATAACAGTGTGACGATTAAAAAGTAAGATTGCGCAGTTTGATTTATACACATACCAAAAAAATAATTAAAACTGACACTTCTTATTTAGTAAACGTAATAACTAAATTAACGAATGGATTGATGTATTTCTTAAATTGATGTCTTTGCATTAGAATCCCTATTTCGAATGTTGTATAATAAAATATTCAAGTGAGGAAATTCATCGTAGGTTCATTTTCCACAAGGGAGCGGGCACTACAGGGACCAGTCGGGTTCAGCACCGGAACCTCAGCCTCTTTTCAGCCAGTAACGGGTGTGTGTCAGGTAAGACGGCCAGGGGGTTCAAACCTTAGACCTCGCGAATGAAAGATCAACGCTCTACCGCTGAGCCACCTTCTTCAATAGTAAACTAATTAATTAACAAACCTAATACAGAAGATTATCAGATTATTTTAATAGCAAGAAAATATTTTTTCATAGGAATTCTGTTTCTCATACGTAATACCACAAATCTTTTAATTTTTACGGCAAAATCTACAAGACGTCAAGTTTTAACAAGGGAAATCCTGTAAAAAGTATGAAACTCGGGTATTACTAAACATCATATTTTACCTAGAAATTCACCACGACTAGTACACGAAAAAAATTTGAATTTCAGTTACGAGTTTATATTTTCGGTGTGTTACTTTATAATGTTTTATTTTGAATACTATGAAGTTGACAACACTAATAAAATATATATTTTTTAAATTCATAAATGTAATTGGTCGTTGAAGGTGTAAAAGTAATATTTTAGTAATAATATTAGGAGAAGTAGTTTATTTCCAAGAATAAACAGTTTTGATTATTCTTAGCTACCATTTTACAAGATGGCTATTGAATCTGGACATCAAAACCTGCTTCTAATAAGTAAAATCTTTAATAAATTAGGTGATTAGTTAAAAAGTAACAAAAATATTTTTCTATGTTTATCAGCAATCACATAATTAATTTTATTTGTTTGTTTGTAATATACCTAAAGAAAGCTTCAAACCACCCGCTGAACTTTTTGACAGACAAATAATTAGTAATTGGCCTTGTTTTATAAACTTTTAGGAAAATGTATATCTGACCTTAAAAAGACGCCGAAATTTAGTTTTTTAACATCAAACATTGCCGCTTGCTCTAATTATCAATAATAGACGACCATTAGCCGCCAAATTCAAACATATATGATTTATATTACAATATCCCTATTCATTTTTGAGTAATGTATAAGGATTCTAGAAGATTCTTGTATATTACCAATTCTATTTTCCTTTCGCATGTGGCTGTAATTGAACATATCCCACTAAAAGATTATACCTATAGTTAGCATTAAGATAACTAAGAAAGTTGTCTTTTTACTGGTACGCTAGTGTGGAATGTAACCGTGTAGGGTTGTCCAAAAGTTAATCAAGAAAGGTGACAAAAGAATTAAAAAATTATTTTGGACGATAGCTTAAGTAGATTATTTTGGACAGTTGTAGATCCACCCCCCACCACTTGACCTTCAAGCTCAAGGCCAAGGTCATTGTGCAAGGTTAAGGACATTGTTGAAAGTCATTGCCAAGGTCATTGTGCAAGGTCAGGACATTGTTGAAGGTCATTGAGCAAGGTCAAGGTCATTGTGCAAGGTCAAGGACATTGTTGAAAGTCATTGCCAAGGTCATTGAGGAAGACCAAGGTCATTGTGCAAGGTCAGGACATTGTTGAAAGTCATTGAGCAAGGCCAAGGTCATTGTGCAAGGTCAAGGACATTGTTGAAAGTCATTGCCAAGGTCATTGAGCAAGACCAAGGTCATTGTGCAAGGTCAGGACATTGTTGAATGACAAGGAGAAGAACAAGGACAAGGACAAGGACAAGGACAAGGACAAGACCATAATGCGAAGCCAAGGTCAGACCTTTGCAAATTTTGAATGGGAAACAGGAATAACAGAAAAAACAACACACAAATATAAATTGCATTTATTAAATGTGGTATAGCTAACAGAAAGTAAAATAGAAATAGGAATTAACGCAAGTTATTATTATTATAATTAATCGACCAGCTTATTACAAAATATGAAATACACGTACACAATATAATTAATAAAACAAAACTTAGTATTGCAGTAGCTACACAGCACGAATTGTCCGTATGTTCAACAACCTTCTTTAAAACACTTGGTTTAGTACTCTTCAGCATAATTGTTTGCCAATTTGTATCTACAGTATATGCAGGAAAATGGAACTTCACCTTGAACGTTAGAAAGCCATTATCCGTAAAATTCCTAACTGGCATTTGAAATACAGGAGTTTCAGCCAGGAAACTATTATTCATATTATACCAAGTTGTTGTGTTATTCACAAAGTGACCGTAGGTAATCGATGCAAAATCGCAATGTGGTGGCTGCATCACATATAGAAACCCATCGTAAACAGCTGCGAGAGCAACTAAAAATTTGATAGGTAGCATGTTGACCTGTCGGAAATGAATCGGCGAATGAGGAAGCGTCGGAGTAAGCAAGCGGTTTTGTAATTGGAGATGAGCGTCTAGCGAGTTTCTGGAACGTCATGTTCTAAATGCAACTTGCCAAATGTTTCGAAAGTTTCTACCCGATGCCATAAGTTGCGCAGAACGTGAGGATTTATGGTAAATAGATGTAAGTTATCGTAATGAAAGAATCCAATCTCAGTTTGAAAAAATGTGGCCAATACAGTATTAAGTGGATGAGAAATGCTGGGGAACGGAAAGCTCAGTTCAGGATTGACACTTGGTAGTTCGTCGAAATTATGAAAACGAGCCTCAGCATCTTCAGACACACTGTAAATGGCCTTGTCTGCAACGTACAGGAATAACATGTTGGTTGTTCGAGTGCACTAAGAAGACTGTTTAGTGAGCTGCGCTCGAGTGTAGGTAGGGATAACCTTGAAGAAAAAAGAAGATCCGGTTATAAGAGGATGCATAGGAGAATCCAGTTATTACCGTTGTAAAAATGTTGCCCATTGGTAATATTTGTTTTGAGCGCGTCGATTTGTTAAGGAAGAATCCAGCAAAACGATTAAACATCCAACGCTTAAACGAAGAAAACAAGAATGCATTCTTAAACTTATTAAGAACACCTGAAAAAAATCGAACGGCGCAACAATTACAGAATGCAGGCATTGTTCGACCCGACTGGAGTTGCGATGATTTTCTCTCTTATTGGTGTGTAGTATCAGATGATCACAAGGAATACTATATGTCGAATACTTTTCTAGAAAAGTGGTTAAAATATGGTTATATATCCTTCCGAGATGTTGGACACTCTAAAGAGTGCCTCCATATTAGGAGCTGCGGTTCCTGTGATGATAGATTGTTTTTAAATATGTGCTGTGGTGTAGTGGATGAAAGGAAATGTCGTTTAGAAAACTTGTACTTGCCTTATGCAAAATTTGATAACACGCACTTCTATAAAGCAACTATTAACAATTGTATATTAGATGGGGCTACGGCCTATAATACATATTTTGAAAAGTGTAATGGTGGTACTAAGGAAAATTTGATTATGTTGAAGCAGTTACAAAAACTGGGAGTTGAAGGTATTGATTTCACACTATATGAATAATAAATATATTATGTGTGTGTAAAATGTAAAATTGTAGTTTGCAAAATGTGTGTATGATAAAGTATTACATTAAAATAAAAAAAAGCAAACCTATGATAAAATAGAATTGTATTTTATTTACCTAACTAATACGAAAAAAAATTAACAAAAACTGAAAAACCTAATAAATTAAATTTATTTAAGAACTAATATGTACATAATTAATACTGTAAGCGTAAACCCTTTGATTAAGAAATGTACAAGAAAATAAAAAGTAATAGTTACAAAACTTAAAACTAATATGTACAAACAATTAAACTACTGCATAAAAACATGTTAAAATAGCTACGTATATATATACAAAGAAACTAAAATTATGCAGCTGCAGCTGTATTCAATTTCTCATCTTCCGAAGAATCCTCCGTGTCATCTTCCCCCGCATCTTCCGTCTCATCCTCCGTCTCATCCTCCGTCTGATCCTCCAATGAATCCACCTCCAAATCCTGATCCCGGTTGAGAAGCACCGTCTCCACCTCGAATATGGCGTCGTACTCCTCGATGTAGAGACGTAGTGGTTTCATTTCTTCCGGGGTCAAGTCTTGAATAGCACCATCCTGCCTGGTGATAAAACCTCCCGAGGGATGAATGTCGAAGAGGAAATACTCGTTTCCGTCCAGGAACTGTCGAAGGATGCGCGCTAATTGTGGTGGGATAGTCCTCATAAACCCCGTTGGACACAACCATGGGTCTGCACCTTCCAGGAACATCTCAACGGGCATCTCGACGGAGGATACGAACGAAGTAAAATTACGCCGCCCCAACAAGAACAACATGTTGGAGGGAATAAAGTTGGTGGTGGTGGCCTTCGTTTGTGAATACTACAGCTGCCGCTGGTCAACGACTGTTAACAGACAAAGTCAGTATTATATCAGGTAAAAAGATAAGTAAACTTACAAGCGTAAACGTAAAGGGTTCTCCCAACACGGTCCACGCGCACGTCGCCGAAAAGGGGGCCCTCGGCAACGTCAAACAGAGAATCGTATGCAGGATTTGGCTGTTGGTATTTCAGAAACATCGGGTAGAGAGCAAAAGTGGGTTGTAACAGTAAAATTCCCGTTGCAGCCCTACCCATCAGATTGTCTTCTACAAACATTGGTATTCAACAGTGTATTTAATAAGCAATGCAAAACTTACCATGTACTTTGAGGTCTACTGCAGCTATTGGAACTGGAAGCAATGTTGGCTTCATTGTAACTGCTTCTGATAGTGTGTGTGTGTGAAGCGAGTGGTTAAATACAGATATCTTGACACTGAAGAATATCGTAGAAGGGTAACCTCAAGGTTTACATCATTGTTAAAGACCATCTTTGAAGGGGAACGTGTTTTCAAAGTCATGGCCAAAAATGTTCTCAAAATTATTTGGTATAGCTGTTATGACGTGTACTAAACATTTTAGAATAGAAAGTTTTCAAGTTCGATTTTAAATCATTGTTAAAAGACATCGTTGAAGGGGAACTTGTTTTCAAAGTCATGGTCAAAAATGTTCTCAAAATTATTTGGTATAGCTGTCATAGTGTGTACTCGGCATTTTTAGAATAGAAATTTTTCAAGTACTAGCGAATTTTTAATCAAAAATCTGGAGATTGAAACTGAACGTGTTTATACAAATTTACATATTTCGGTGTATGCTAATTTAAATAACATTCCATTCAGAAAATTACGTAAACGAACGAGGTCAACAGTGTATGCAAGTGCAACTCAAAAAACGCGTCTGGGAATTTAAGCGAGTTTAAAAACTTTTCAAGTTCGAACCATGTATGCTAAATTAAATGACATTCAGAGAATTACGTAAACGAACGAGGTCAACACTGTATGCAACTGCAAGTCAAAAAAACGCGTCTGAGAATGTAGTAAACAAGATCGAGGTTAAACGAGTTTATAAAATTAACATTTTTCATTTTACATCTGTTATTGTAGTCTTAGCTTTCACGCGAGATGCATTGTAAATCGTCAAATGTTAATATCTGTAGTTTATGCGGGGGAACAGTTCTAAATAAAATGTCGAAATGTTCGCGGCTTTCCTTACGTCCGAGCCAAAGGAATAAAGTAATTTTGTGTGTATGTAGCCCAACCAGCTCATCCAAAAAAGTAAGTGCAGAAAATTTATTAAAAGCTTCTAGTAGAGTGCAAATTTTAGAAAATATTTTGGTAAAACCTTCGACTCTTGCTGCAAATTGTAAATATGAGAACATCTCTAAGGGAGAGATTGATAATAGTTCAAATATTCAAATTGCAGCTGGAGCCAGCATTTTACTATCGCTTCTGAAAAATAAAAACCAGCCCATACCAAAATTGTCAGAAATGGATTTGCAAAATTATGTAAAACAAACAACGAAAGACCTTGAGGCTGCAAATTATGAAAGTGATTTTGCGTTTGAGAATATTGCTGGAAGTAGCACTCAAAAAGATAGTAAATTTACTAGTGAAATTGTAAACGAGTTATCGACCGACAATTTTCAAACACTTTTTAAAAGTCAGCCTCAAAAATCGATAACATCGTCGGAAAAGAATTCCCAAAATTCGAATTCTCCAAAATCTATTATTTCGACGCGCGATTCGATTACGCAAAATTCAGAGTCTAAACGTTTGGAAGAAAAAGAAAACGCCGAAGCTTTATTTAAGGAATTGGCTATTTTATCCTTTGGTTCGATAATTCGTGAGGAAACCGCAAATACGTCGGCATCTGTTAAGTCTGTAGTAACAACCCCCAAGAAACTTCATGATAAGGATACACCTGAAGTATTTTCCCGCGGTACTTCAATCTCTCCACCATGGGAAAATACTACAGGTGTACAGTTGTTGGATGCATCCGTAGGGGAGAAGGAAGCAAACCTTGAAGCGGTTGAGGGTGGCGTTGCAATTGTTTCTTCCCAAGAGGATGCAACTGCATTACCACCTCCAACTCCAAATACTGTGTTGGCAGCTAACGAAGCTGTAAACCAGTTAGAAGTGAAATTAATGCTCCTTCGCGGTCTGCAAGCAGATATCGCTACGTTAAACACTCGCTTTGATGAATTAGCGGCGGAACGTAGCGGCTTGTTGGCCGCCATCACCACAGCACGACAAGAACTTGGCAATGGCCACAGCGGGGCCCGCATCCGCCTAAAACAATATGAGGTTAGGATGCAGGAGCTTGCCACTGAAAGGGTGATGGTGCTGGATAAAATCAGTTCGAAGGAGCATTTACTTTGCAATCTGGCTGGTGTGTAAATATGTGTGTACGTATTTATTTATTTATTTATTTACTAATTTTCCTAATTAACATAACCCCCCCTGGCTGGAGAATATGTGCAACGTCCTCGCCGTTCCAGCTGGATACCCTCGCAGAGATTGAGCAATTTTGTATTTAAATAGTTTCCGCTTGGGTAACTAATAGCACTCAACGGAAAATATTCAACCTGTTAGTATGTTTAGGTGTGACGAGTGCAGCCAGACCTTCACCAGATCCGACGCTTTATATCGTCACCGAAGAGACAGTTACCGCTTAAGCTTGGACTGCCCATCGACCAGTGGTAAGTTAATAATGTTAGAGGTGCTGTGATTGCATACAGTAAGTTTCAAAAATTTCAGGCAACCGTCGGGAGACTTCGATGAACACAGCTGGTGAAGGTCCCTCTTTAGCCAAAATACCGAAACGATATATCTCCAATGGTAAT
>JABXWE010078908.1:0-11687 GCA_014611495.1 Limonius californicus
CGCTATCAATACCATAATTCGGAGGTGCTGGAAATGTATTGAAGTGAATGGCCTTCAGTTTGAGCAACTTCTTTAATAATTAATTTCCTGTTTCATTGTTTGATAATAATTGATTTGAGTTTTTATATCCTAAGTAGATTTTGAACAACAAAATACCTATGTATTTTTTGTTAATAATTATTCACCAAAAATGCTGACTGTGTATGATTTCACAATAAATTATTTAATTCGAAAATTAAGTGTTGTATCAAAAATTTCGAAGACATCTTTTACCTTCAAAATTGAATGTAGATTCCAATCATCATAAAAATTATCTGCAGAAAGCAGTGGCGTAACATAGTTTTGGCAAAAAAATTGACTGCCCCCCCTTGCGACGACGCCTCTGGTGGCAGTTCAAAGACAAGATTTCGTAATACAATAGAGGCTTAAAAAGCTTGACCGCCCCTAAAATTTAAAATCGATAACTTTCATAGTTTCCGAATTATACAAAAAATCATTTGTTTTTCGCAAAACTTTAACCCTCTCTATCTTTGTTAGTAGTCACCTAAGGAAGTAAGGTCTTATGGACTTTTCTACTTATTTAGAGCTCCTCTATCAGCCCCTAAAGTTTGAAAGGTAAACTTTGGACCACCCTGTATTGGTCCTCTTCTACCAATCCATCGACCTGAAAAATTTTAATTACAATAATTGGATTAGAACCTCTTTGACTTTCTTTTTATTTTTTTCCAAAAAGAGTCGAGGGCAAAAGGGGCTGCTACTACTGAATAGCATTTTCTACGAGTTTTTCAATGAGGTATCACAAAGTGGGTGTAACTATTTGAAATTTTTTTCTTAGGGTACGAAGGGCCTAATGTGTTGAATGGGGAAAGTTACCTTATGAGTTATTATGATTCCCCCTCCGTGTTGTAGAAACGTTTTCTAGAAAAGCTCAATACCTATTTAATTTCTAGAGATATACCACATTGTACGTATTTAAATTGACACCTTATATAAAATAGCACACGCACGTATTTGTTTCAGAAGGACGTAATAAGTATTTATTTTGAGGGCTGTTCTTGCAAATGCGAAATCTTATGTTAAGGAAGCCTCCCCAGCGGATTTTGGAGGTACATTACTATGTACGAGCCATTTAAGGATGATTTTACGTATTTGGTGTTCGCAAACAAATTGAAGAGGACTTTTGTCTTTTGTAGTGTAATAAAATTGTGTAAAGTAAGCTTCCAATTTGATGTTTGTTTAGTGTTGAATCATTTTTTATTGTGTCAAAATTAATGAAATTTTATTGCAATAACAATCAAAATCAAAACCTACATGGAGTAATTTCAAGTTACTGCGATGAAAATCTTCATATTTTTGTGATAAAAATATACATCTAAACCAAATAAACTCGCGCCTTTTCGATAAATTTTTGCATTTTACATGTACCTCCAGAAACCACACAATAGACTTTCCTAGCGTCCCCTGTTTAATTTTATTAATGTAGGACCGGTTGAACAATTGGAGTTTAAACTTAGTTTAGCAGTAAACTATAAATTAAGCACGCCCTGTGCGTTGTACTATCTTACCATAGAAGTTGTACTTGGTCCAAAGTCAGGTCCGGTTAAACTTTGTTAATCGTAGTTCAAGCCACAGTTTCGCATTACTGCGTGGTCAAATTAAAACTGTAATTTTTTGGGTACATGATGTAATTCTAGGTTGTGGAAACTAGTAGTAGGAATATTGCAAACCGTTTCGCTATACCAGGACAATCAAATGTGCAAAACATGTAGCAGAGAAGGTATTGGCTGAAATTGGAGCAGCTTTGCTGTAATAATAGTACTTAACAAGAATATTGTTTGTATCGTTCTAAATTTGTTCCGTTTGTTTCTGGGGAATTAAGGGTACTTAGTTTTATTGATCTTTTAACTTTTTTGTATACATACAGAATATCCAGCATACGATCTAGGCGGTGGTTCCTGATACAATAAGAAATTTTGTTAGTTAAGAAAGCAACGAGCATGTTCTATTTTATTAGAAGTTTTAAAACTGATATTATATTCTGGCATGCAGTTGTATATCTTCAAATTTACTTCAGTTACAGCTTCTCTTTGGTTTTAGTTTACTATAGCCGCTTATTCTTCAAATTATAGATAACTCCTTCTTCCCGTGAATTGCTTCTACTTCTTCTGTAATGACATCCTTAAGATCTTGAGTTGTACATGGACGTCTTTCGAACACATTCACGGTAGACGAACATCCAAAGGATTGGATGGATTGGGCGATGCCGAAATTGGGGAGCTGCTGGGGAGGCAGCACAATGGACCCATCGATGTGGCCTAAGTGCACGTGAGGCAACTCACCCTCCCAAATCTCACAATGACAAACCCTGTCAAAAAAATCTTGCTAATCGGGAGATCTTGTTGAAGATGATTCAAATCTTGAATTTAACCTGTTCTGAAATATACCTACATAGATTGTAAAACTTTCAAATTTTGCTATCGTGTTCTAAAAAAATGACTTCTTGTCACAATACTACCAACTATACAAATACTGCTAACATGGAACCGTAATTGTTAAGATTGACACGTGAAACGTCGTAGTTCGTTAACACGGCACCCTTATTTTTGTCTCTGTTGTATTGTTTTATGCTAAGCCATAACAAAGCGTAAAATTAGTGCCCGCTTGCAGTGGCCTCGTGATGTATCGATTTGTATAAAGTGTTTGGCAGTAATTTTCGGCAAAATACAAGATTATTAAACTCAAAAATATTTTGTTTCCCATCTACCTGTCGCAACTTTTTCGTTCCTTTAACCTCGCACTAAGAGGAAATCAATTTTACACTACCAATATAAACGACTCATAGTCGTTTGTAGCGCACCAGGACAGTTTTCAATTGAAATAAGAAAATCCACTTTACAACATACTTAGATTATGATTTTGATTCTACCGTTTATTCTAAAATCTAACCTCAAAGAGGAAGCAAGAAGGCAGGTTTTCCGAGGAGGCACAAGCTCATCGTAATACCTGATCTAATGTTTCTATATGAAGTTGGCGAAAATATCAATAAGTTCGTCTAACTGACTGTCTTATGTATAATCGGGCGACTTGCTTATATGAAGTAACAGAACGCAGTATAAGGAGATACCCATACAAACCCAAACACTATGCAATAAAATTAACTTACACCTTAGTTTCAATACTATCTATAGTAATGTATTATGTGTTTGCTTAGTATGCAGCTATCCAACAAAACGTGACGCGTAGCCAGCGGGTTCCACTAGTTAGCATTTTTTAAATACCTTAGTGTGGCAACCAAATTACTTATTAATAGAACGTATAGCTAGTAAAACTGTAAAAAATTTCGCAATAATTGATGTAATAAATCTAATTTGATTTATCTAGTCTGACATATCAGGAGATAGATGTCGAGGGTAATTCCGTAATTAATTGCAAGGCCTCTAACAAAGATAACCAGTAAGCTAAGTGCCACTAGAAACTATGATATAGATGTATGAACACCGTGATCCAACAGTAATTGGAAATTAATGACTGATACTAAATTAATCAAGCACAACAATCAGTACTTAATGTTCAATATACCCCCTGAATTTATGGAAGTTGTATGTTCTGCAACTATAGAATATTACAAGTTTATGATATCAGATTTAACATGATGTTGCATGAAATACGGAAAAAAAGGTTAGCATATAAGCGGCAAATATTCTGAAAAACATACTCAAACAACGTTGCTATACATGTTTGTGTTAATTGTTCACGACCAACATATCAGGGGAGTTTTTTATGTTATCTGCCTAGGTATGGAAACAAACTGCTATCGTGATAATTTTTTATGTCAAGCCTCTGTGACATTTTACAGTGTATCCTCGAAGTTTGATACAACTCGCTTAAGATTTGTCATTTCTGTATAGAGTTAGAGGTGCAAAATGAGTGATTTAAAATTTGAACAAAGAAGCGTTACAAAACTTCTATCGAAAGAAGGCAATAATCCAAAGAATATCCGTGAGAGAATGGTGGCTATGTATGGGGAATATAACTCGTCCTATTTTCAAGTTAAATTTTGGTGTAAGCAATTCAAATGGGGCAGGGAGTCCACTCAGGATGAGCCAAAGTGCGGAAGGCCTCTTGAAGTACGAACACAGGAGAAACATAAAGAAAGTTGAAAATTTGGTGTTGCCTGATCGCCGAGTGACAAATTGTGTAGGCGACAAATTTGCGAAGATAATTTGGCGGTTTCATCCCAAGATGAGGATTTCTTCTTTAAAATTGTAATTAGGGATGAGACCTGGATACGCCACTGGAACCCACCGTCAAAACAAGAGTCCATGCAATGACTTCGTAAGGGCTCTCCACCACCCAAGAAGACGAATACGCAATTCTTAGCGGGAAAAGTGATAGCCACAGTTTTCTGGGATGATGACGGGATTTTATGGGTTGACTGTACCAAAAGGGTCTACAATAACAGAGAATGTCTACAAAGAAACAATAATCAATTTGAAAGCAGCTGTACGGGAGAAAGGACCTCACAATTTTGCCCAGAAAACTGTGCTTCCGCACAACAACTGCAGGATGTACAAAGCACGAATCGTTAAAGAAGCAATTGATGAATGCGGCTTTGAGGAATTACAAATTCTTGTATCAAAAATTAAATTGTTGTTTATTCACTAACTACCCTCGTACGTTTATTGAATTACAACTAATAACTCGCATGTCCAATGTGTCTAACGCACAACTAAGTCGACGAATTAACACAAAGAACAGGTGAAATTCCAAAGAAAAATGGCGCCATCAATGATTGGAACAACACTCAAGAATAGAATGAAAAACGAAGAATTACAAATACGGAGACAACTTACGGATGCTATAGAAAGAATAAGTAAACTAAAGTGAATCTCGGGAGGCCATCTAGCGAGGCTTATGGATGGAAGATGGACAGGAAAGATGGTTAATTAGAGACCACGAGCCGATAAGTAAAGTGTAGAAAGATCACTTAGGCGTTGGGCAGATGATATCAAGAAGCTGGATTATGATGATGAACATATTGAAATAATCATGGTGAGGCTCTACACCCCATGAAGGGGTTCGGTCTGCAAGGCGAAAGGTCAAAGCTCCATATTCTTGCTTTCACAGCCGGTTGTCGCATGCCAAACTAATGACACGTGGTGAAGTGGTGAGCATCACACATTAGCCAACCGCATTACTACCCCTTGTTCATTCGAACGCAGGTACTCAACCATTTCAAGCGATTTGGTAGACTTAGAAGTACTAATAATTCTTTTATTAAACATATAATGTGATTTACTGTTAATATTTCAGTATAGCAGGAATGCAACGGTAGGTTAGATAACTTTGTTATTGTTGTGTTTGACCTGTTTTCATAAATAGGCAAATTACGAAACAAGTTAATAAGCCAAAAAACAAAGAAAAAATAGCTTCTGAGATAAGAGCAAAGTACTATCTTGTCTATGAGGCTGTGTATCTATTTAAACGACCGGTTTTTTGATTGGTTTGAATCATTTGGAACATAAAGAACATTGGTGAAGTTGTTCCTTTTCATTCATAAGTACGCAAATTCGACATATGTATATACTTACAAAGCTTACAAAATGGTATCGTGTTATAAAATGTTAATGAATGGTTATATTGAAGCAAGTGATTCGCGTAGTTGGACTTTTCTAGGTATCAACATTTCTAGTTGTCTGGCCTATGTATATAAAATTATCCTGTGAACAGTTTAATTTGCAAACAGCCGATTTTAGCAAATAATTCGTAGATCTTTTACGTTGAAGAGGTATTTCAATTGTTTTTGTTAATTTCGAAATGAATTTTGAATGTATTTGTTTCTTTGATATACCACCGAAATACGAAATTGAAATATATCTAATAATTGAATTCTCTCTAGTTAATGTTTATCGAAAGTTACTGTTAAAGCTGCATGGATCAACGTCTGTGGGCTTCTAAATCTAAGTGTATTATGTTGGCAAGCATCCGGATTGTAATATCTGTTTGGGTGGGTTTTCTACAAATAGTATTTTGTATTTTTTTTAATAATTGTCTAAAGATATAGATATTCGTTTAAAAATTCGTGCAAACACTCCTAAGTAATACAAGTTTTTAATTATATATAGGACTTGCCGAAATAATTTCATAAAAAAGTAAATTTAATTAATTAGTATAAGTTGTAACTTTAGGTTAAGACATATAATTTTTCTAATTTTGAACACTCTTTTGCCCCACCCTTCAGTTATAATACTGAAACACTCAGTAGCAATAGCAGGCGCCTCCGTATGGCATGTTCACAACATTAAGGTAATTAGAACAAATCTTGACCAAGTAGAAATACTTACATCCGTATACCTGTAATTAATCTTAAATTACTGGAAATTTAGTATTGCGCTAAAAATTAGAAATACTTAAGCTTATAGTTCAGTTGAGTCTAAATCATTAATTATGGAAAATAATAGCATAAAGTAATTGAAAATAATTAAATTTCTCTATCTATTCTTAATACATTTTCCAGCGGAACTATTTCAACAATTTTAGCCATATATATTATAAAATATTATACATTATAAAAAAATTTGTTTGTCAGGTGTGGGGTTCGAACCCACGCTCTCTTACGAGAACCAGAGCTTAAATCTGGCGCCTTAGACCGCTCGGCCAACCTGACACACTGCTCACAGGTAAAATTCAGGTGTAGTAGTTTGGCAATCGCAACATTGCACAATGTGTTGTAACATTTAGATAGGAAGGTAACTAGAACCACTCGTGCTGTAGCACACGGTTCTTGTTAGGACTTCGAAGACAATGTAATTCTTTTATGTTTACGAATATATGTATTTTATTTTTTATGAACTAACCTTATTTGTTGAATATACAACCTATCCTAGTTTTATATTAACACTTTTAATATAGAACATGTGGAAGTTGAAATAAACAATTCACAAAATTGAAGCAACTGTTCCTAATTTTAATTATGCGGGACGCTGAAAAAAGTGTTAAATATTTAAAGGAAATTGCGGGTATAACTGAATTTGGCTAAACTTTAGGGGCGTATTCTACGCTTCAAATTAATGGTAAAAATTCTTTTAATTGTTCGGAAATGCATCTTAAAAAAGTATTGGTTACTTGAAATTTTAAAAATAATAATATAAAAATGCTTTTCATATATTTTTTACTACACGTGGTATGCCTTGATTATTGTAAAATAATATGACATTAGGTTAAGTGCATTATTTTTGTAAATCTTTCATTATGCATAATTGTACTGATGCGGAATGAATGATTCAATTTTACTTATGGATCAGCGAACGAAAATTCGAATGAAACTAAACGAACCCAGCACGGTTTTGTCCAGCTAGGTATTTTTGTGGCCATCCATTGTCCATCTTGCAGAGACGGGATCCTTTGTGAAATTTTCTGCAGATTGTAGTGCCTACCGAACAGTCCGCAGGATTGTTGTTGAAGATATTCTTGAGATAATTGAGGCTGAACCTAGTACAGAACGAATTACTTTTTACGTAAGTGTTTCACTTCAAACTATTTAGAAAATTCTTTAAGAACAATTACGAAAGATATTTCATATACAGCGAGAGCAAGCTCTCTTGAAGACTGAATCTCTACAGAGATTGCAGTGTTGTTGGTTTTCAGAACAATGCAATGACCCTAATTTTCTTACTAACGGCGCTTTTAACGACTAGACAACGTTTTTAAGAAATACGGTAATAATTACTCACAATTATCAACAACGGGCTGACATTAATTAACACGCAGTAACACCTTCCAGACACCAACAAATATTTTTCTGTAATACTTGAGCCGGCATCATTCATAATTACTTGATTGGACCGATGTTTTGCCGCAGACACGTGATGGCAATTTTTGGAAGAAGAGTTAACAGTATTACTGGAGAAAGTTCCGTTGCAAATGCACCGTAATTCATGGATAATGCATAATGGCTGATCATCCACATTTTAGTCATATTGCACGAATATTTTTGGACACCAATTATTCTGACCGTTGAGTTGGTACAGCAGGGTCCATTGCATAGCCTCCACGCTCACCGACTGTAATCCACGTAACTATTTCTTGATTCGATTCTTGTTTTTTGCCGCAGACATTTGATGATCAACATTATGTGCAATATTTGGAAGAAGAACTAATGGTAGGTATTTGCTGGAGGAAGTCACATTATAAACGCACCTTATTTCATGGATAATGCATGATGGGGCTCCTCCACGTTTTAGTCTTATTGCATTAATATTTTTGGACACCAATTACCCTAATCGTTGGTTTGGTAGAGCAGGGTCCATTATACCCCCTCCACGTTTCCAGATTGTAATCCACCTAACTATATCTTATGAGGACACTTACAAAATATTGTTTACCAAACTTTGATTGAAAATACTCTCCAAGATCGTATCGTGCATTGTTTTCAATTGATTAACAATACTCCTAGTATTTTTGAACATTTTAGGCAATCAATGATAAGATAAGACTACGAGGCTTATTATTTGCCCAAAATTTGGATGTTCGTTATTATTTGAATTTCATTTCCGGAGATTCTCTATAATAATTTTTATTACTAATTTGAAGACCGTTAGTTGTTTAACATATTGCGCAGCGATGAAAATATCATGATCGGTGGCCTTATATTTTGTAGAATAAAAAATGGAAAGAAAGAACGTTGCAACAAACCAATCCTAGAATTTTAAATTAAGAGATAGAGGAAAAAATAAATATTAGGCATTGTTTATGAAATAGAAGCTGCACTAGGTTTTGAATGCCCAGGCCGACTTAAGATCCCCTTAAATATTAATAAGGCCTGAAACAGAAAATTAGGTATGGCTTCTTAATTCAAACTTTTCGGTTTGTGTTCAATCGTACCCTTCAAATATTTAACAGTTTTTGTTAACACCCTATATGTGCAATGCCGAAAATGCTTTAGTTTGTGTCTTTGGGTGTTCTGCATCTCACATTTTGTCAAATCTGCACTATTGATATTCGATAATGTCTATATTTTTAACAAACACCTTCTAAGAAAATAGTTATAAAACAGAGTAAGTAAAAGTCATAATCAATTATGTTACCTGCACTGAACAAGCTCTTTTAATTTCATACGCTTACCGTCTCTTAAGGGACTTTTGTAAATTTAATAAATTTTTATTGTGATTTCTCTGGAGTTTCAATCTGACCTACATATCTACTTACTTACATTCTATTACAAAATAGCGTAGTTGCACGGCTCCTACGTGTTATTGTTGACATTTAAAATTTATTTTCTATTAGTGTTCGGCGTACACGTTTCCAATAAACTTTTCAAGTAACACAAGCAAAGTCTCATTGCGACAGTGTGGTTTGACCATGCCCTGAAAGGATTTGTTAAAATAAAATTCGTCCAAGATCCTGTTATTTATTATTACTAACTGGTTTCTGGAGCCCTAAATCTTCGCTTGACAATTTTTTCACAATATTACAAACAAGGTAAATGAGGCGGCCGTGGGTAGAGGTTAGCGCGTTAAGCCGGCATTACACGGCGTGTGGAGCGACGCGCCTGGCGTGTGACTTGACGCGCCACGCGCCATGTGAAGGGTTTGGCGCGACAAACTTTACGCCGCGTGTCTGTTCCCGTCGATGAGCGGTAAATTTCGCACACTTCAAAGAAAACGCGCCTGGCGCGGATCGGAGCGACTCGGATACGCAGTCACACGGCGTGAGGGGCGAGCGAGATATTCGGCCGAAATTTATTATATATACGAGTAGTTTAGTAGCTTTTTAGTAGTGTAATTGTCAACATGTGGTCAAACGATTTAGTTTCAGAATTTTTAACTCTATGAGCAAGAACCAGCAATTTGGAATCCGAAGCATGAGGGTCATAAAGACAGAAATGCTGTATATGATTCCTGGATGCGGATCCAACGGAACTTAAGCATTAACTGCACAATTGATTTACTGTGAAGATATATTTCCATTTCTTTTTTTGTAAATCGTCAATTTCACTGTTTAACAAAATATAACAAGCTGCTGCGCAACCGACCAACCGTTCTCGACCTCGACATTTTCGAAAAATGCGAAAATATACGCGCGGCGTGAACTTCACTGGGCGGCGCGAAACTTGACAATCTACAGGCCGTGAGATCGCGATTGTCCAGACGCTCATCGGCGCGTCACTCCGCACTCCACACGCCAGGCGCGTCGCTCCACACGTCGTGTAATGCCGGCTTTAGACTTCTACGTCTAAGGTTCTGGGTTCAATTCCCAGTACCAGAACATTGGATTTTTAACGACCATTCTCCCTCGCAGGGCAATGGCAAACCAGCGAGGTATTCTGTCTAGTAAGTCTTCTCGGAAGTAGAAGTGTTTACACTTCCCGTGGTTCGGAGCCCACGTTAAGCTGTAGGTCCTCTATGTCTGTGGTACTTTAAACGCGCGACACAGACATAGGAGAGAGGTCTCGTAAGAGATAAAGCACTCGAAGAAGAAGAGATAATCAAGGTATAGCATTAAGACCGTCACACAGTTATAATATAATTTGATTAGATGAAAAGCGAAAGAACGAGACAACATTTTATTATCATCATTTGTATATTGTTGTATTCTCTATAGTTTTCTGTATATAGGTAATAGGAGTAATATATTAGTGAGTATCCGCAAAAAGGTTGCAAATTGTCAAGTTATAACATAAATTTATTACAGTGGGATCCTGTTCTTCTAACTTTGGTGTATGGTAATCGTTTTGTTGTTAGGATAAATCAACATTTTAATACAGCATTTATAGTTCATATTTTCCATATTTCTGACGTGTCGCTACATAAGAACATTAATTAGCATTCCAAAAAAAGTTACGAACAATCAAGTTATAACAAATTTGTGTGCTTTGGAAAAGGCATTTATGTTTTCGTTTTTACGTGAGAGTAAAAAAGTTATTATAGATTGATGCTATTAATCATTCCAAAAAATAGGCAACCCAAAATACATCTGACAAGATACTGCGATATCTAAATTTTTATTGGCGATATTACGAATAAGAGATGCTTGTTTGGTACGCTTGCCAGTTTACGGGCTTAAGTAAATCCCATTCAACTATAACAATGTTAAATAATATAATATTTAAACTACTTAAACTTAGATATTTATAAATAACACTTTATTGTGTTCGTTGACATCAAGATATTTAAAAGTTTTTTTAGCAATCAAAGTACAAATCATTCTATAAGCTACTCTTCTGAGTGTATTCTGACATGTTGATGAGAGCATTCAATAATATTTAAAATTATGCTTATAACATTCACAATATTTACATTGTTAAATCCTTAGGTCATAAGCGCTTCGGTCTTCTAATGACTTCCTGGTTTGTAATTTGAATCATCAGGTCATTTTCGTGTGTGGCAAGTTGTTTATGATAACTTACAGGGCTTTATTTAACAATATCCTTCATCAATAGATTTTTTAGGTCGATGTACAGTATACAATTCAACAAATACCATTTACTACATTTCTCAGAACTTTCGATTGAAATCTATTGTCTAGGCTTGATTCGCTTGCAGAACCCCACAGCTCGATGCCGTTTGGGCCTGATTACTGCTTTATACAGCAAAATCTGATTATTAATCGATAAGGCAGACCTTCTTCCTATTAGCCAATACATTTCTTTGGTTTTATTTTAATCTGCTTCCTTTTCTTTGTTTATA
>JABXWE010078934.1:0-10811 GCA_014611495.1 Limonius californicus
GTTTAAAAGTCTTGTACAAGAAACATTTTTTTGGCCTTTATTTTGACTGTTTAAAAGCTACTTGCCCAGTAGAAATACTTTGTTGTTGTCATGTTTCGACTATTTGAAAGCTACTCGTACAGTAGACACATTCTTTCTTGCACATATTTTGATAGTTTAAAAGTCTTGTACAAGAAACATTTTTTTGGCCTTTATTTTGACCGTTTAAAAGCTACTTGCCCAGTAGAAATACTTTGTTGTTGTCATGTTTCGACTGTCTAAAAGCTACTCGTACAGTAGACACATTTTTTCTTGCACATATTTTGACAGTTTAAAAGTCTTGTACAAGACACATTTTTTTGGCCTTTATTTTGACTGTTTAAAAGCTACTTGTACAGTAGACATATTGCTTCTTGCCATATTTTAACTGTTTAAAAGCAACTTGTAGAGTAGACTCATTTGTTTGCTTACATTTGACTGTTTGAAGGCTACCTGCCCAGTAGACACATTTCTCTTGCATATATTTTGACTGTTTAAGAGTTACTTGCCCAGTAGACACACTTTTTGGTCATATTGTGATTGTTTATATTTTAAAACTACTTGTACAGTAGACATATTTTTCCTGCATATATTTTGACTGTTTAAAAGTTACTACTACAGTAGACACATTTTTCTTGCCCATATTTTGACTATTTAAAACCTATTTGTAGAATAGACACATTTTTGTTCTTGCACATTTTTTGATTTTTTAAGAGCTACTTGTACAGTAGATGCATTTCTTTCTGCCCATGATTGTAAAAGTTACTTGTAATTTACTTGTCCAAATTATCATTTTCATGACGGTGCTTGTCACACCTTATGGCATTTGCAATGATCTTACCGGGTGTTAACTAATTCAGCATTATTTGTACAAAATCATCCTCAATATATTAAGCTTACAAGTAGTTGTTAATGTAAACGCTTAGATTAAATCCCAAACACATAATGAATACGTTTACTATAAGATAGTACTTTACTATTACGGAAACGCACGCAATTTTACAACAATAACCTTTAGATTTCCTCTGGATAGCTATAATCCTCTAGTTAAGATTTTTGCAATCTCGTTATTGTTGTGAATAGTGCATTTATATCATTCATTCGCACCTGTAGGCATATGGACGAGTATCAGTATTTGTTGCATAAGTTTCTGTGTTCATGTATATGTAAATTGGCGGATTAGTTATATTTATGGCTTCGGCAATGTTGTATGAGCGTAATCATAATTAATTTGGTTATAAATAAATTATTCGTAATTTTTATTACTGTATTTAGCATATTTAATAGAACAGTTTTGATGAATGTACTGCAATCGTTATTTGGATTAATTTTGAAAAGTTGCTCCAATTTAAAACTAGCTTAAAGTAATGGCTAAAGTTTTCCTTGAGAGTAGGATTAGATGCAAATGTTAATATTAATTGCATACATATAAATATAATAACGATTTTAGATTGTGTTATTGGGTGTTTTTTTTATTGCAGTCAGCTTATATAATGTTTATCAAAGCACTAATACAAAAATAAATATTTAGTGCTTTTTAGAGTTGTTGGCACTATCCTGTTAATCGTGTTTTTATTATTCAGATTCTAGAATTACCGTGCAGTGGTTAACCGAATAATTCGAAGTGATGTATTTGTGTATCGAATAACCGACTAACCGTAAAACCCGGACAATAAGTAATTAGGCTATCCTAAATATTCCGAGGTTTAATAATTTGAATAATAAGATTGTTTAGATATCGATTAATTTAGTTAATTGAATTATCGGAAATCCAATAATTCGAGTAACCGCATTATCCGGATACCGAATAATTTAGCTTTTCTGATTATCAGGATGCAGCATATTTTGGCTACACTGTGCTATCAGATTACCGACTAATTCGACTAATTTGAGTATTGGCATGCCGTAAATTCTGTTTATCTAATTATCCGGATAATGATTAATAAGACTAACCGTACTATTCGGAGACCGAATAATTAGTATTACGGAATTATTCGGAAACAAAAATTAATTCGGTTTAATAGTGTATTCGGATACCGAAAAATCGGTAATCGTGTCATCCGAATACTGAATAATTCTACGGTGTGACTTATCTATATGCATAATTCGGCTAACTGTACTATCAGGAGAGAGATAATTATTCGGATTATATCTAATGATTTCGTCAATTGACTTATCTGGGTGTGGAATAATTCGAATAATTGCATTATCCGAATGTCGAATATTTCAGCTTTCCTGATTACCGTGATTGCCCATAATTTCGCTAATTATAATTGTATATATTATAATATTGAATAAGTCGGCTAAATAAATTATACAGAATAATTCCGTTCGGCTACGGTACCATTTGGATACCGAATAATTCGGCTTGCCTAATTATACAGATAGCGTGCAATCAGCTGCCGAAACTATTAGAAAACCGAATTATTCGACTAATCGAATTAATGTCCAATAATTCCATTTACCTAATTACGGATTACAAATAATTGGTATAACCGTACTATCTGGAAACCGAATAACAAATCTTATCAGAATACACTAATACAAGATAATTTGGTTAATTCGTGTATTTGGAAACCGAATAACCGGTTAATCGTATCATCTGGATAGTAGATAATTCTGTTAAATGAATTAACTGAAGATCCAATAAATCTGCAAATGCGAATTATCTGGATATCGAATATTCATATTATTATATATTATAAGACTATAAGATTTAATGAATGTTTCCCGAAAAGCGCCAATTGTGGGTGATGGGTAATATTGCAGTAAAGGGGAAGTGTTGATATTTCTATAATACACTTTTTTAGATAGATATTTGAAATAATTTTTCGGCGTTTTTTTTTTATTACACATATAATATCTTTTTCACTTTAAACTAGATGAACCCAATAAAACAAATTGTACACGTTAGGAAAAGCTTAACAATACTTAGACTAAACTATTCGGTATCAGCATAGTTAGGTTTACTGAATCTGCCGGTCTGCCGAATTATTCGGTGTTCGGATAGTCCAGTTAACAGGTTAATCGAAATACCGAATAGTTTCCTACCGGTTAACCGGTGAGAATATTGTAAAAATCGATAGATCTAGTTTTTACGATTTTTTAGTATTTTCCCTAGAAACTTAATTAAACAATATTTGGTGGTAATTATTACTGCAGCGATAATTAATATTTCAAAAATAAAACTGTAGGTAGCATCAAGTTTGAAGGCTACATTTTGTCTTATATGGGTTAGTGTGTCGATTTTTTATTTATAACACTAATAAAGCGTTAATGATTGACATTAGTTTTATCATTAGTGCTTCCATTAAAGTGTCAATTTCATGGACTTCTGCTGTTTCCATGGATTTATTGTATTATTTGCTTTTATACAAGATTTGTTACTTGTGCATATATTTATATAAGCAATGTGAACCACTTTCAATTTTTTTTAAGTTAATGTTGTTGATACCGTTGTGGAATCAATGTTTCCTTGCGCTCACACAATGTTTGCATATTTCCCTTTTACGACATATTGTATATGCAAATATAAAAACGTTTCTTTCTAATCGGGATTTCATTTACGAAGTTCTTAGTAATTTGTAGTTTTAATTCAATGTGGTCGTTTGTTTTCAGTTTGAGTTACGTTCGGATATACGTATACAAATTTTAGTGATCATGCGGTAGATATTCTTCGTTCGACTGACCTTTCTCCTTTGCTTTATTTTTTGGTATACCCCATACATATTAAGAAAGAAGAGATGTATGTAACAACTATGTATATAGGAATTGCGGTATTCAGTAGCTTTAGCTTTCGTAAGATATACACATAAATAATCAGAAATCTAGTTGAAGAACAATATAAAGATATTAGAAGGATAGAGTGGGTTCAGAGAGGGTAGTTCCTGGATAGATAATCTATTTACATTATCCCAATGCATATATGAAGATAATTACACCCGGGATTGATATATTTGGCAAAAGAATATGATAGATAATGTTCCAATTCAGAAAATGTGGGAGGTATTACAAAAAAACACCTAGAACATTGTTAAAGCTGTGATGCCCGTTGTCACCAACATTATTTAAAGTTTATGTGGATAAAGTCTTAGGAGTGTGATGAAGGAACGGAGTGGAATAAGAATACCTATAGGAAAAACAACAATATATACCCTACAATTCACGGAAAACCAAGTGGTGATTGCTCAGGAAAAATATGACGCAGGTTATATGACCAGGAAACTATGATACGAATATGAGAAATGGGGATTAATACTGACAATATAAAATATCTGCAATTGATATGGTTCGGTCATGGACTGTCTGAGAAGGGCTGCAGAGGTATCTAGAATGGAAATAGTGAGAAATAATATTATAAAGGAAATGATGGCAATCAATAGTGGTATAATTGAGGAAACAGAACGCAGACAGTTGATATGATTCGGTCATGGACTGTCTGAGAAGAGCTGCAGAGCTATCAGAAATTGAAAAAGTGGGAAATAATATTAAATAGGAAATTATAGTAATTAACAGTGGTATAGTTGAAGAAAGAGAACGTAGGCAATTGATACAGTCGGTCATGGACTGCTGCAGGGGTATCAAGAATCGAAAGAGTGAGAAATAATATTATGAAGGAAATTATGGGAATCAATAGTGATATAGTTGAAGAAACAGAACGTGGACAATTGATATGGTTCGGTCATGGACTGTCTGAGAAGAGCTGCAGAGGTATCAAAAAATGAAATAGTGAGAAATAATATTATAAAGGAAATGATGGGGATCAATAGTGGTATAATTGAAGAAACATAACGTAGACCATTAATATGGTTCGGTCATGGACTGTCTGAGAAGAGCTGCAGTGGTATCAGAAATCGAAAGAGCGGGAAATAATAGTAAATAGGAAATGATGGTAATTAACAGTGGTATAGTTGAAGAAAGAGAACGTAGACAATTGATACGGTCGCCCATTGACTGCCTGAGAAGAGCTGCAGGCATATCAAGAATCGAAAGAGTGAGAAATAATATAATAAAGGAAATGATGGGAACCAATAGTGATATAGTTGAAGAAATAGAACGTAGATAATCGATATAGTTCGGTCATGGACTATCTGAGAAGAGCTGCAGAGGTATCAAGAATCGAAAGAATGAGAAATAATATTATAAAGAAAATGGTGGGAATTAATTGTGATGTAGTTGAAGAAACAGAACGTAGAAAGTTGATATGGTTCGGTCATGGACTGTCTGAGAAGCGCTGTAGAGGTATCAAAAATTGAAATAGTGAGAAATAATATTATAAAGGAAATGATGGGAATCAATAGATGTAATTGAAGAAACAGAACGTAGACCATTAATATGGTTCGGTCATGGATTGTCTGAGAAGAGCTGCAGAGATATCAGAAATCTCGAGAGTGGGAAATTTATTATAAGGGAAATTATGAGAATCAGTAGTGGTATAGTGGAAGAACGAGAACGTAGACAATCGATATGGATCGCCCATGGACTTTCTGAGAAGAGCTGCAGAAGTATCAAGAATCGAAAGAATGAGAAATAATATTATGAAGAAAATGGTGACAATCAATTATGATATA
Source organism: Limonius californicus (assembly GCA_014611495.1). Taxonomy (NCBI): domain Eukaryota; kingdom Metazoa; phylum Arthropoda; class Insecta; order Coleoptera; family Elateridae; genus Limonius; species Limonius californicus. The sequence continues at coordinate 5,589 of JABXWE010078934.1, forward strand.
GTAGAAGAAACAGAAAGTAGACAGTAGATATGGTTCGGTCATGGACTGTCTGAGAAGCGCTACAGAGGTATCAAAAATTGAAATAGTGAGAAATAATATTATAAAGAAGATGATGGGATTCAATAGTGATATAATTGAAGAAACAGAATGTAGACGATTAATATGGTTCTGTCATGGATTGTCTGAGAAGAGCTGCAGTAGTATCGGAAATTGAGAGAATGGGAAATAATGTTATAAGAGAAATGACGAGAATCAGTAGTGGTATAGTTGAAGAAAGAGAACGTAGACAATCGATATGGTTCGCTCATGGACTTTCTGAGAAGAGCTGCAGAGGTATCAAGAATCGAAAGAATGAGAAATAATATTATAAAGGGAATTATGGGAATTAATAGTGATATAATTGAAGAAACAGAACGTAGCTATGAAATGGAATCCACCAGAAAGAAAAAGCCTAGGAAAGCCAAAATAGAGCTGGTATCCAGGAATACAAACAGCAGTGAAAAATAGGAATATACACCAAGGAAAGTGGATAAACCGAACTCAATGGAGAAACCTTCTGGGAATCGGAAAAAACCGAGAGGACCTATGATACTGGAAGCGAGGCGGTCGTGGGTTAGAGGTTAACACACATGACTTATATGCTGAAGGTCTGAGGCGCAAGGCGGTGGGAAGCCAGCTAGGTATTCTGTCTAGTAAATCTTTTCTGGAGTAAAGTGTTTACATTTCTCGTGGTTTGGAGCCCACGTTAAACTGTAGGTCCTTTATATCACAGACACAAGGGAGAGAATCATTGCTACGTCTCGTAAGAGACAAAGCGCCCAAAGGAGAAGTATATAAGCAAATTGATTATATATCATGTTCACTGTCACGTTTCACAAGTTTTGTACGAAAAGGCTTTAGTCAATATTAATAGTTGTTATATTGATCAATGAAAATTTATATTTTCTACTATATATTTATGAAAGATTTGGACGGACATATGTATTATGGAATTCTGTTGACCACGTTGGTACAACGGAAATAAGCGGTGAAACCATTCGGAAGCGGAAATGGAATTTAGATACGCTTTCTTTTTTGGTATTACATCCTACAATTGTCAAATATAGCTCTTCCACGAACTCTACAAACGAATCACAAATCAGTATTGTTTGTTCAGTTTTTCTCACAAAATCGATGTTGTAATTAGATTTAAGAGCAGCTAATTTAAACAGGTCATCAATAATCACCACCTGCATAATTTTTAAACAAAGCATGTTTACCAGCATTGAGCAGAATGTCCATCAACAACACAAAATGTCAAGGAACTTCGCACTTGAATGAGTCACGACAAAACTTCTGTTTATTGCGATACAAAATATGTGCGAAAAAACGTGTGAACGATTTAATAAAGTCGGTAGAGCACATCACGAGAGACTTTATTAATCATTCGGAGCCGCCTCGATTAAAGTAATAATTATGCATGATACAGTTCGCACGTGCCTTTGCGTTTTTGAGCCCTACAGGTAGCGAACAAAGCCTGCTGATAGAGTCAGTGGAATGTGAACAAACTTGACAAGTGAAGTGAACACAGAATGTTTTTATTAAATTTCACCCAAGCCTTAAACAGAGAATTCGCGAGACAACCTGTCTGAATAAATTTTCTGCTCTAAACAAACATCGACAGGTGAACTAACACTTTGTATTGTAAATGAATATGGATTTTCGCTGCGGAAAGCTGTAGGGTTTCAAAATAAAATGCCAATATCTTGTAAAGATGATTTTAAAAATAAAATGTCTTACAGCGTAATATTTTTAATGTTTGATTATTCATTGCTTATGGTTTACAGTAGAGCTTCTAATAGCTGTGTGTAGTTAAGTTGCCCTTAACAAAGTAACTGTTTACATTCAGCTACTATTAAAGTGCCTGTTGTAGCTACCTCTTCGCTACTTTTCACACAGTTCTAAAACAAGCTAAGCTTACACATAAAATATTCTTTGTAGAGCTGATATTTAGGTAAACGCATTTCTGTCACATATAATTTTAATAATCCCTAAGTGAAAATCCACTTAACAATCTTACGTACGCATTTAGAAAATTAGCTTAAGAACAACTTTTTATTATAACAGGGTATCGCAGGCTAAACGCAATGATAATATTAAATATTTGAGGGTACCAATGCTGGATGTATAAGATTAAATTTATTACTAGGGTTTCTGGGCTGTCTCTTACCTTCGTAGGAACTTTTTGAGCTGAACGTCGGAAGTGTCATAATTTGGGTTCTTATTATGTAACTTATACGGGGAAGTTATTAATTGTTTTCCTAGAAATTATATTAAAGCCTTAAAAACAGAAGCATTTTTTTGTCGGTTTAGTCAAATTCAGGTAGCGAAACAGTAGCTTGTCGCTTTTCAGTACAATATTTTGTAGCTGGTCACCGATTAAACCTGTTCTTTCTTTCAAGTTTAGCGCTACTTTACAGAGCTATAAGGACCGTAGCTAGCTTTAGTAGCTACAGGTAGCGCGCTACTTCCCAACTTGACGATACTCTAGTGGTCTAATGGATAGTAATACTCGTCCTGTTCTATGGTTAAGAATGTTTCAATTTGAAGTATTATTACTATCATTGTAGTTATTAAAAGAAATTGTTTTTTGGAAACGATTTAAAATCATTCTTTTATGCTAAAATACGAAACACTTAGTACACACTGTAGTTTCTCGATTTTTCACTACAATTTCTGTAGCTGGCTACAGCTACAAACTACTTTTTCTTTCAAGTGCAGCGCTACTTTAAAAAGCTATGAAAACAGTAGCTACACGTAACGCGCTACTTCTCACTTAGCGATATTCTCATGCACACAAATGTCCTTACACTTTCTAAGAAATTTTTTAATACAAGGATTAGTAAAATAATGCTTATTAGTAGTTACTAGAATCCAGTTTTTGAAGAAAAAATTGTAAATTATTCTGTTAAAAATATGTTAACGTTAGCCGTCAATCTTATGTAGCGAAAACGTAGCTTCTCCATTTTACGTTAGAGCTACTGTTTTTTTTGCTCGCTGCCGCTACAAGTTACTTTTCGTTACCAGTAGCGCTGCTTTAAAAAGCTACAGAATATAGCTAGTTACAGTAACTACAAGTAGCGCGTTACTTCCCAATCCTGCGTGAATGTTCTAATGACTAACAATATTTAATCTCTTCAATCTGTAAGAAATTTGTGGATAGAATCATTATTAACAATCCATAAGCATTATAACAGAAATGTTTGTTGATAGTTATTAAACCTGGGAGAATCTTTATCTACAAGATATCTTACTCATTTTGAAATAAAATAGAAAATATTTTTTATTCATTCGGTTTCTTGCCGCTTAAGTATACATTTTGAAAATATACAGTTTAGCTTACATACCGCAATACTCTCGTCAGTATGTCATTCACATGGAATCTATGTTTAAATAAAGGTGTTGCTAGGCTTTCAATTAAATTACAGCTTTTTAGATAAGCTACTTTTCTCATAAACGCAATAACAGCTAAAACTAATAGCTAATAAGTGCAAAATTACCAACGGTGGTCACTTTAGCAGATTCCCTGCTCAAATTTCTAAAATATGTCTTTGTTGGAAAGTAACTAATGGTGACAAGAAGCGGATCTGTAAATTGTAAGCGATACATCTAAGCAATTCTGTTATTTTCATATTTTCAATTGAGAAATTCAGGCTAATACAGGGTACGTCAGTAGTTTCGGCTTACAAGCAGTCATCAAAAATGGCAGTTGGATTTAGAATACCACGTCTAACTTAAATTAAACTTGTTTTTGTAGTAGATGAGTGATCTAACAGATAAAAAAATCGCATCAGATATTTTAAAACTACAGATACTTTTCGCACTGCAATTATTTGTTTGTTATACCCGTTAAATGTAATATCCGGGAAACTAATTTTCTGTGTCAAAACATTTAATATCATACATTTTCAAAATCAAAAATGTTAAAAATTAAGGGAATTTGCCTTGTTTTCTTCATCCCTACATGATTAAAAGTATTAACATTTGTATTCGTTGTTTCCGAGAAAAACGGTCACAGTAAGCGGGAAATACAGTACAGTAGATACTGCAAACCATTTGATCGGTAAATGGTCGTCGTATCATGGATCGCGTTGTACCCCGAGCTCGTATTAAATGGTTTAGACTGTATTATTTTCAAAAAATCAAACTTTGGATTTTCACAGTGGTTTATAAGTCCTGCAACATTGTATCTATAAAATTTTATGGCGTGAGGCCTTCTAATGATCCAAAATTGATGGCAATTTAATCAGTTTCAAATAAACGGGCTTCAAAGTGTAAATCTTTAAAAAATCGTAGCGGGTTTATTTTGGAAGGTAACAAGATCGAGAAGAACTTTTCTACTTGAAGTTAAAAGATCTGTGATTCTCGATACAGCGAGCTGCAACATTTTACAGCAAAATTGATAAATTTAATTGGAAGAAATCAGAAAAAACAAGCTAAAGATTCATGAGGTGGATTCCGTGCTTTTTGACCGAGGAACATACGTTGAATCGTTTGCAAATCGCTTCTTCTTTACTGCAACGATATTAGATAGAAGGAGATACATTTTTGGTGTAAATTGTGGACTACGAGCTCTTTGAACTAGGGAATTGACAAAGTAGCTTTCTTGCTTTATGTCGGTTTGCAATTAAAACCGAATAAGGCCGTAGCTTAATTGCAAGTGGAAGGTTGACTAAATATTTAGAAAAGATTTTTAGAAATATCTTTGTAATACATATTATCTTCTTCTTGCTCTGTATATAGGCCAATGGCCTATTGATTTCCTACAATTAGCACGTTGTGTCATCCATTCTTGTATGTACTGCGAAGCAGAGATGATAAGTGCCACTACAAGAGGTACGGTGGCAACCGGGACCGACGGCGTTATGCGCTCTCCGAAGCACGACCGGTTGCATATGCCTTTATATTGATCCACCCAGTACGAATTAGCATGGACTCTTCTAAACTACAAATACCTTCTGAATGGCGTTTGCAGTGTTCTGCTATGCAACCGATAATAATACATGACATAATACGTATAATGTATACTTCTCTGACATAACAATGAAAATAATGAAAAACATAAATAAAATCTGTTTTTATCACTATTTGATGATAGAATTCTTGTGGATGTTAAATACATGATTTGTTTTAATGTTGAACCCATGGTATGGCATTTAAAAAAACTGCTTACTTTAATATGCT
>JABXWE010078946.1:0-11940 GCA_014611495.1 Limonius californicus
TTTGAAGATTGGTTTTCACGGATGCAAAAATCCATTAACTGTGAAGGGGAATACTTTGAAAAATTATAAATAAATTTATTTTGTCAATATTCTGTATTACTTTATTAGGCTCAGCAGAGAGAGAACAGCCCCCGTATTTGTATAAAACACATGTATTGCTTTTTGTGTATCGGCGTTATCGCTGGGCGGTTATTCTAGATAGTTTCGCTCAAATTTAGTTAAAATCACAACCGTCTACAAAATAGAAAATTACAGGCTTGCTATTGTTTGGTTAGGATACAATCTGGTTACTGGACTACTGGTCTAAAGATGACGAAGAGCACGTATTAGAGAATATTCTATCTCCGTTTAGTAGAGATTAATTCCTTGTCTTGCACATCTCAATCTTAATTTGATACAAAGCACCATTAAATCCGTTGAACAATTTTATTGAATTGTTGTTTAAATTCAATGTTCTTACTATGAAAGTTTAGTTGGTTTTTAATTATGTTGCTGGATTTTAATTTTTAGAATAGGAATAGTAATGTTTCCAAGCTATTAAAATTGTTTTGGTATTAAAATACTGTAAATGCGATATGACTATGTTCAAAGTTAAACTCAGGTACAGTGTTGTTACGATACGTTACAAAAAAAAATTCCTCCGCTATGTAATAGTATGTAAATGAAATTACATAATAACAGACCAAGCAAAATATAAATGAAGTTTTAACATTTCTTTTTTGCTACCAAGTCTTACGTTAACAATTTCAAAAATAGTGTCCAAATTATTTACGTTTTAGTCTTGACAGGAACAGCTGATATTAAATTTTAAGAACTAAGCAACCTAGCAATCTACAATCCACCACACAAAATTTCCCAATCCGTGGGATCTTAATGCTAAAAACCTTCTCTGGAATTTCTGTCGTTCGGATTCGACGTTAAACTGTAGGTCCTCCGTGTTTCTACCTTAGTGCTGAAGAGAAACACGTGGCAGAGAAGAGGCCGATGCCCAGTAGTGGAACGAAAAGGCTATCAATGATAATGAATGAAGCAACCTAGCGTTTTAATAATGGTGTCGTTTGCTGATGCTTTACAAATTGGTTTTTTCTTCGTTAGATTCGTTTCTTAACCCCCTAAAAAAGTAGGATTCTACATATCTGCCATGTAATATAAAATGGCACTGCTATTCAGTTAAGGGTTTTATTTAATACAGTGACAATTAAACGAGATTCTTAGTGTAAATATATTGAGGATAGCAACGCATTCGAGCTTTTTAATAATTTCAGGTTAAAATTAATATAAGTTTTCCATTGATGTAATTTCTGAAATGGAACGAATGATAATGTATAGGTCAGAAATATCAGAAGTCTTCATGATCCAAGTAATGGCATTTTCTTTCCATGTGATTCAGCATTTTATGTTCTAACCATATTCTTCTTTGCATACCCATCAGTTATTGGATATTGACGATTGCCATTTAGATCTGTATTTTTAATAACTTGTGTAAAATTGGTCTGTTATTATATTAAATCAATTTCTTAAATACTGAAGCGAAGATTTTCTTTCTCCCGTGTCCTCTTCTACCAAACACTTTGCCCTAGAGTCAGTTATAATAATTCGTAAAGGTACCTACAAATTAATGTGAATCAGAAAATTGAAACGGTGGTCCTTAAACATCCGTATTTCTAAATTTTTAAAAATAGTTTAAAAGTGTAATTGGCGCTGTACGAGTATGTACCCCAAGCTAAAAACTAATTAGTCTCGTTGCTGTAAGTTGTTGTCGTATACTGCTGACTTTAATGTAGTCTTTATGTGCCTATTTGATCCTTGTATTTATTATTTTACCTATTATTTGAGTATGTACAATTTAAGTATTACTTAGTTATCTAAAAATTATTATAAATGACTTATTTTTATATATTCTTTGAGGCTTTCGCGGTTTCTCGGACTGTCAATATTACAATTTACTTTCGGCTTAGACCGTGTGTATAGAACACTGTCTTCTATTCACTCTGAAGATGCAAGCTGCAATCTCTTGCGAAACGTTAGTTTGTATGGGTTCACAAACAGCTAACAGGCATAAGCCGATTAAGTATTATTGTCCTGGCAAACAAAATACATTAAATCCATTAAATCCCCAAGGTTTAAATAATCTAAGCACCCGGCCCTGTTTAGGCAGGCAGGGCCTACGAACAAGTATTGCTGAAGCCGAAAGTAGATTGTAATATTGACGACTTATTTTTAGTTAGTTTCAGACCAATCTTCGTGACAATATTTCGATTTGAATTAATTTTATTCATTTAATTAATTATATGCAGTGGTTCAGTAACACTTTTCCTTTATTATTGATTTCATCTCTATTTAGAAACTTACAGCGAGGTTGTCGTAATAAAAGTAGCCTCTAATAGATTTATGATTCCTGCTGGAGTGTTCCACCACACGAATGGCATAAATGAAACTTGGACATGTACAAATAACTATCTGCATAAATGTGTTAATGGTCGTATCCTAAACGGAAATATGCTAATGAATCATGAGGGCTGCGTATTCATATATGCGGGTGGTAAACAACTTTACTTTGACATTTATTTAAAAAAAGAATTCAAATGTACAATTTCTGTAATTTATAAAATCGAACTAACTTGAAGTGTCTATTTTTAACATGCAATATCGATGCTCTATTTTTTCCTGAAGCGGGAAATTTCCCTTGAGGCTGCAGTGAACAAGATATTGCAGGTACGGACTAGTGTCAACGTACTGTCTTTAAGAATAAATCTGAGGAAATTTACTTGGTGTGAGGTTTATCTATAGGGTTTTGTTCCATTTTATATCATTAAAGGAGAGGAATGACGTTTTTCTTCTATACTCTATCAGAACTCTCATAATCATTTGCCATGTGCTTTTTAACAAGTGGTTAAGTGTTCCTATCAACACCTAGAAAGTCTGCACAAAAGTTAAACATTAAATAGTTTACCACTAATGTTCTCATTATTGCTTGAATGAAAGAAGGTGATATTCATGAATTTAGAACTTTTATACAGGGTGTATCAGAAATAGGTACAAATATTTAAATCGGTAATAGATTGGCTCAAGAAGAATTCAAAGGTACTATTCATTTTTCAAAAATCATTGTTTATTTTTTTGAATTAAAAAATAAAATAAAATTTTTTTGAGAACTGCTGACGATACATAGAAAGTGCATTTACGCTGTAGAAGGTTATTATCTAATTGTAAAGTAAATCCAAAGTGGCAAACACGTAAAAACTTGTCTGGCTTGTGATAAACTACGGAATTGGGAGAGGTCAAGGTTTAATTGAAGCAGTTGGACATGTTTGTAATTAGAAGGCATTTAAGAATTTCATTTACCGCTAAATTAAATTTTTGCGTTTTCACTTCATCATGGGCTATAAAAATTATAAACAAGTGCTGCTTCATGCAAAAAAAAAACTAAACGCATAAAGCATTTGAAATAGTACTAATTTATTTCAGAATACCCATCATTTATGTAAATCAATTTTAACATAACTGAAAAAAACATAAAGAACAGTTTACCTCAAAAGTGAAAAGTGGATCACAATTTAATGTTCAAAATGACGACCACCACTGAGAACATAAGCTTCGGCACGTCGAAGCATTGAATTACGTATGCTTGCCAAAACAGCCGAATCTTATCGGCAGCGTCTTCAATGCGTAGCCTTAATTCCCCAACTGTGTTCACTGGCGTAGAATAAACTAACTGTTTCATGCAGCCCCACAAAAAGAAATCACAACTATTCAAATCTGGCGAACGAGCTGGCCATGGAACTGGCCCGTTTCGTCCGATCCGGCTTTCAGGATAGTTGTTATTTAACCATTCCCTTACATCCCTAGCATAATGAGGCGGAGCACCATCAAGCAAAATCCCCATGTTACGTCGTGTCTCTAAAGATACGTTTTCATGCAATTCTGGTAGGACTTCGTTGAGAAAGTGTAAATACAGAGCTCCATTTAAACGAGCAGGTAAAATGTATGGCCCAATAAGGTGATCACCTACAATGCCTGCCCATACATTTAGGGAAACCCGTCGTTGGAAACTGTGTTCCACTATTTCGTGTGGATTTTCATCTGACCAAATGTGGGTATTATGGACATTAAACTGTTGTTGCGCTTTTGAAGAAGCCATTCACAAAAATCGTGCCTATGTAGATAATCCGCTGGTTGCAAACCTTGAACGCGTTGAACGTGGTAAGGGTTTAGTCCCTGATCCCGCAAAATCCGCCAAACAGTAGAATGGGAAACGCCAGTTTGTAACGCAAGTCTTCTAGTGCTAACACTAGAGCTTTCCTCCACTAATTCCAAGACATGCTGTTCTACATTAACAATCCTTTCTGCTCTTGGACGACCGCGATGATGGTTTTGTGGTTGATACGTGCCATAATCCCGTAAATGTTGGACAGTTCAAGTAAATGTACGGCTGTTTGGAATGCGGCACTGAGGATATCGCTCTAAGTACATTTGCCTTGCCCCTGGAGGGTTTCCTTGAGCTTCCCCTAAATAAGAACAACATCAATAAGTTTAATGTTTGTAAAATTTTCCATTTTGGTAGAAACACTGCTTGCCAGCTTCAACAACAGACTGAATAGAAATTACTGACCTACCTAATAGTATTGGTTTGTAGCAGGTGATAAGAATTTTTTTGCACTTCTATCTTACTCTCCTTTGCATAACATGTCTTTGAACTTAAATTTTTGTTTTTATCCTGCGGTACTCAAACAGTTTTGGGTCACATTTTCAATTATTATTTTCTCATATCTTAAGGGTCACATTGCCTAATAAATGTTTGTAATTGTAATCTACCATCGGATTTAATATTTGTACCTATTTCTGATACACCCTGTATAGGGAGGTGGAGTTTGTGTGTTTGGCTGTATTATTTAATTACACGTGGGTCTTCAGTTAAACCTTTAGCTATGGGATGGTTCCTTCATATAGCATTGAAAACTTCTTTACGGAATTATAGCTTTTCAATGCTAGCTAATTAATAATAAATTTATGTCAATAACTTTTACGATAATTTTGTAACAGATTTCAACTAGTAAGGAACTTCATGTAATGCTCATCCAGTTTAGTGTTTTTTTCTGTTTTTGGTTTATATATTTATTCTGGGAATAAGATCATATTATCGTGTTAAAATTAAGATACTTTTGTTGAAAATTGTTTGATATAGTCTTTCAGAAATAATTAAGTTTTTAGCAAAGTTCAAAGTACAGCTTATCAATTTTGTATGGTCTTTTCAGACTGGTTGTAAAGAAAGCTACAATGTAGGTATAGATAGCTGTTCCGGGGCACTTTTAGCACATTTATACAAAACGTCTGTCTGTTGACACATATGTGTGTATGTATGTATGGTATCGCCTAGCACTTGGGAAACAAATATCTTGTTCCCTTTTGATTAAATTTGAAATCTAAAGCACTATAAAAAAATTCGTGAAACGGAAGTTATACATGCTTTTTTGGTGGTTTTTTTTTGTTGTTAACGCTAATCTGAAATTGTCCAGCTGCCTTATAAATCGCTTTAATACCAGTAGAATGGTTAGTTACATGTAGAATGATAAAAAATGACCTCCCAGCTAGATATTGGTGTAATTTAAAATGTGAATGTCAATTAAAAATTTTAGAAAAAACTTCGCTGATTTTTTAGCGTATTTTGCAAAAGCGTATTAAAAATTATGAAAGTGCGGTATTATATGGCGTTCTTAATATTTTGCCGAACACCATAGCTTCAAAATTAAAGTCTCTGTGATGCATCATGGTATGACAATTTCTAGTTCAACAACTGTTTGTTGAACTCTATCATCAGAAAAGCTGTATAAGTTCAGTTAGGTAGCTAGTTTAATTATTACAGTATTTACACAGATATTTAACAACACATTTTCACTTGTTTTATCTAAAACAACTTGAACGACAATACAAAATAGCATACTTTGTACTTTATACGATGGAAACAAATTGGGTGCATACAGTATAAATGATGTGGAAGAAATTTAAGGCTTATTCGGAAATTAAGGGCCCTTCAAATATTCCTGATGAATGAAGGTCTGATACATCATAGGGGTGCTTTAGTGGTTGATGAGCAAGCCACACTTCACATTATCGTTGTTCTGTTATTGTATTCAGTTGTATAATAAAGCGCTAAAATAAACACTACAATCGTGTAGAAAAAGTGAACAAGAAAATTCGTGAAGATCACGAATTTGGAAATGGCCACAAATTTTACTCAAATTTAATATACGGTACGGTATGAAATTGTCACAAAGAGGTTATATGTAGTACCAAAAACTATGTGCGAGGTGGGTGCCAAATATGTTGACGGATGTTAATAAAAGTTAGCGTATGGCATCTGCAGGGACCTTCCTGCATCAATACGAAAATACGATAGCGATGAGTACCTGAATCACATGGCGACTGCGAGGAGACTTGGATTTCGTACAAAAATGTTGAAACCAAGCAAAGTTCAATGCACCGGAAGCATGCGAATCCTCCCAAAGCCAAGAAGTTTAAGCAAACTTTTGAGATCCGATATTTTATGATTACTGTTTTGTACAAGCAAAGCGCAATGTTGGTTGATTTCCTAGAACTTGGTACAACAATTAACGACGGTACAAAATTAGTTTTTATCACAGATGGCAACATATGATCACTATGTAGAGAAATAGCTCATGATCACTTTGAGATTTAAGAATTATAGTTTGCCTCTTGAATTTTACGTTGTAGTTTTACGACCGATTGTCTCCCAATTTCCCTGCATTATTAGCTGCTTTCTATTTCTGCTAAAATGACTTTATAAAAAAACTATTGTCAAATTTCTATAACTAAAATGAAATGTGAAACAAAGATTATGTAAAAATTCGGTTACTTTAGTGTGTGTTTCGTTGTCTAGAGACGAATTTCCGCTTTACGAGCCCCTCGTCATAATAGTTTGTAATAAGCAAGTTTTAACATTATTGCTTTAGAAAAAATTAACATACTCTTAATTAAAATAATAGATGACAAAATCTATATTCAATACAGTACAATTATTATTCTTTAATACATTTATCGACCGTGTAACAAAATTCAATTTGTAGTTTTAAATGAGATCAAATGTGGAGAATTGGTAACTGCCGCCCTAATAGTTCGTCCTACACATTTTGTTTTGGGTTTTGTCTTCTATCGGTTGTTCTGAGATATACAGCACTGACAAACTGCTGAAAATTGTCCGCCGCTTTACTTTTGTATGTGTTAGCTTTAAAACCAGCAAAAAAATCATAAAAAAAATTGAGTATCAGGAATGGTAAGCCGTTAAGCGCGGATATTAGACAAATTGTCTAAAAATATGTTGAAGACGGAAATTGTGTCTATTTTATTGCTAAGTTATTAAAAATTCCGTACAGATATTACAGTAAAATGTAAGGTATGAAATTATATAACACGTGGCTCAATGAAATGTTTGAAGGAAACAGGTCGTCCATGCTTTTGCGAGAACTATAGAATAAGGAAGTGGAAATAGAACGTACTGTCTCCACCTGCAGTAGGCACCTACAAAAATTGGATACAGCTTCTACAAGGCAGGTAGCAAATGAAAATGTGTTAATTTTAATTTTATAAAATCAATTCACATGCAAAATATTGACTTTCAAACAGCAAAGGAAATCCGTTTAAAATGGCCATCAAAATTGAACAATGAGAATCTGTAATTTGGAGTAACTAATCTGAAAACGAGATTTGCGCAAACTTGCCATAAGATTGCCATGTGAAGCGTACCATAACGATTGTTTGGTGGGAAAATTAAATTTCCTGCTTTGCTAATGGTTTGGGGGTGCATGTCGGTTGACAGCATAAGTAACCTGCTATATATTGATGTGAGTACAGTAACATATCCAACAACTTTTGAAAATTAACTACTACCTTCAATTCCTCGACTTGAAACTGACGACGGAGAATTCATTTTTCAGCAGCATGAGGTTGGATGCCACACTGCAAAGATAATTGTAACTTGGATGAGAGGTCAGCATATTCCTTTAATGGAGTGGCCATAAAATAGCCCCGATCTGTCTCCAATAGAAAATGCTTGGGGAAAATAAAGTCAATTGCGGAACCGCCCTTTAAGCACCTACGAACGTGATAAAATTTCAGAAACGTAGAATAAAACAACCTCGAGGATATTTAAAGACTTTGTACAAACCACGCCAAAAATAATTAATGCTGTTATTGCAAGAAAAAGTGACTGTAGTCATGGTAAACCTATAACATGAACCAATTTTCATATATATAGGTTAATTAATAGTTAATAATAAAATTTTGTTTCAGTGTTGGTAGATGTAATAAAGAATGATCACTTTCCTATACGTCATATAGATTTTGTCGTACTATGTTGTATTTAAAAGTATTTTTTTGCTAAATTCGACATTAAAACGTTCATAGGACGAACTATTATGACGAGGGGTTGCAGTAGCACACGCGTTACTCTTTACAATTGACATCTAACAATTAGGTATATGTAAATAATGTAGTACAACCATTATAAATAAGAAATTATTAATTAAATTTCTACTGATTTGGTAAACAGTTTAGTGGATGATTCGAATTGATGCGTAAACGGCTGTTTGTTATCATTTATATGATTGTTATTAGCAGATAAACGTACATGCTAACATTTTCTGTATTTTACTGTGTTTATGTACAAAAGCGGTAATTTGGTAGGGTAATTCGGGGATAGATGGCCATAGTTTTTACAAAATGGTATAACACTTTTAATATTGAACACAACTCTCTTTATTATTTTCTAATGAACGTTCAAACTTCAACACAAAATAAACTCTAATTAAACTTGAAATAGAATGTAACATTGAACTACAAAAATATATATATATGAAAACGTACCTATGGCCATCTCTCCCGAACTGGCCGGGAGAGATGGCCATAGGCTTACAGTTTGATTTCTTTACCTTTTCCTTTGTCAGTAAGCCTCCTACACGTTCGACAATAGTTATTATATGAGGTACAGGATTCATGTAACCAAAATCCGCATTTTATATATTTTATCCAGTCTACTTTCTGCTTTGTTTGGCTATAGTTTTCTCCACAAGCCACGCACTCATTTTCATTGAACTGATCACTTACAGAATCGTCATTCTCCAATTCAATTTCTTCTTCACTACTTGAAGAAGGAGGAAGCTCCTTCTCTCTTCTCTTCTTTTTTTGAGCCGCTAACCGTTTGTCTTCCTTTTCCTATGACTTCCGTTCTCGTTTTTTCACCGATTCTGACGATCTAGTGACATAAGAATGGTTACGAGTTGTTTCGCCCGCTTTCTCACAGCACTTACTTCATCAGATGGGGTGGGTGACAGCTCAGCAAAGATTTTGGAAGGTGTTTCTTCCCGTGTTAGTGAAGAGCGGTCGTTATTGGAGTGTACAGCAACTTCGGTGGGAGCAAATGTATAATCTGGTTCCACTTCGCGGTCTAATAGCATTATTCCTGTAACCCTAAATCCAGACACTGCATTCTGGACTGTTGCAGCTTTGCCCCAACAGGCACTCACTAATTCGCCAAACTGTAATCTCGTCAAACGCCTACCAGGATGGTTTATTAGCCAAACGCGACAGGCCTCGTAATAATGTGCCTTTAAGAATTAAAAAAAAACTCCTATCTAAGGGCTGCAGGAAATATTTCGTGTGATGGCAAACAAAACAGCACTTATGCCGTTGGAATCGACAAATTCTAACATGTCTACCGAATTTACGTGAGACGAGTGTCCATCTCCATTGGTTTCCTTGGGATAAAATGTTCACACAACTATTTTAAGAAGGGTGTTGCATTTACGTTTGCAGATTTCTGCGACATGTAGAGGACAGATCCTGGGGAAGTCCATCTTCTCCCTCCTTCTTCTTATTTTCCCTTTCATTATAACAGCGGGAAGAAGAAAACTGCCCTCTGCAGCAGACTATTAGAGTAATTGTTTCGCCTTTTTCTGTCGAAGTAATGGTAGATACAGCTTTAGATTCTTTAGATGCTAATACTTCATTAGGGCGATTGTTTAATTGCAACCTCGTTTCATCGATGTTATAAACACTACCTGGTTTATTAAACAGTTCGTGTTCCTCCATTATCTCCTAAAGCAAATTGAAATAGTGATCTATTTCTTCACGGTTCATCGAGCGGGCGACGGATATACCTTCAGACGTTCGTATGCTCATTTGGGGATGTCTAGAAAGAAATAAACTCAGCCAGTCATAACCAGCCTTCTCAGTATCAGTGTTAAAACGATGCTTCATGTTAAGTTGTTAATTGGTAAGCGATTGATCTCAAATCGCTGCTAATTAATGGAAATTCCCGCTTTTGCATTCTCAGTATATGGCGCACTAGTCTTTCCTCGTTAGCTTTACCGAAATCACTACTATGACCCATGCTACCTTTCTCATGGTTTCCTGACTTGAATCTTCGCTCTAAAGTTTTCTTAGAAATCTTAAATTCGATGGACGTGTGTCTAACGGATGCACCTGCAGTTCGAACGGCATTAAACGCATTCACTAAGTCTTGTTCTTGCCAAGTTCCACGGCTCCCCACTAACTTTCTTTTGTATGTGTTAGGTATCTGGACAAAAAGGCGTTTCTGCTTTACTTTCACATAAAACAGAAAATTGGTTTAAAAAATACGTTTAGATGTATGGCCATCTTTCCCGATCTTCCGGGAGAGATGGTCTACCCAAGGGCCAAACACAAACTATGCTGTGTAATCGCAGTTTGAGTTTAGAGTGTCTGTGAAATATCTCAAACACCATTTGTAACAAGAATATTGAAAAAAAAGCTACACAAAATATAAACCGGTAAGATAAGCAAATTGCTGTTAAAAGTTTTCACTATGCAATAAACAAATAACGCATTTTTCCTACCTTTCTTAATGTTTTGGTGCACGCCGCAGCAACAAACTTAACGTACAGCTTAGAGAACACAACTACTGCCATCTAAACTTGGGTCTAGAAATTTTTAACTGTGGCCACTCTTCCCTATGGCCATCTATCCTGGAATTACTCTATACATACATATAAACGTTTTAGAAGTTAAGCTGGTGTTTGGTAGCATTAAAATTTAACTAAAATGTTAATATTCCGACTTTCGGAAAGTTTTAAACTTTTTTAATAAGCCTGTAACTTCTCGTTGATGTTCCGACAAAAATGCACAAGTAGCTTTTAATAAATTCAAGAAAATTCCGCAAATAGGATTATCAAACGCCTGGTAGGACGAAATTAGCGGTGTGGTGTAGGAACTGAGTCCCGAGATAATAAAATTATGAAAGCCCGAAAACTTTAGGGACTACAAACTTGGCGTAAATTTGAATGTGAGATTTAACATGTATCTGTTTTGTTCCAGTGTGCGCACATACGAAAGTTTCGGCAGTGTCGGAAGTTTACTGTGTCAGTTCCTCTAGGTGACAAATCGAAAGCAAAGGATACGAATGAAAAGGAACAGGAGAGCACGTCTTCGTCCTCGTCCTCGGATAGCGATCAGACGGATCAAGATGAAGACGGTAAGTTGTACTTGTTGATTGTGACGTTAGCGTGATCGAGTCCATTTTTCATCTCGGGGGCTGTAAAGCCACCTGCAAGCTTCCGTGGGAGTCCCTACAGTAACTTTGGGTGCTCTTTGAGCTACAAATTCCTTGGAATTATTTTCAATTATTGCCGTTATTGCGTAAACCATCTATTATCCTCCAGTTACTGACACAGAAAGCTCCTCACTAACGAGTTGTAATCCTTTCGCAACCGGAAGGGAAAATACGGTCAAAACAGTCGGGGGATTACGCCGCCGGTCAGGAAAAGTCTAATTAAATTCTTAGAACGTTGTCCCGACGACGGCATAAAATACGTGACAGGGCTTGTGACATTCCGTGGGTTTGGGGATGATGCAAAATATAGCTTCAGGAACGTTTCAGGTATTTTTTTA
>JABXWE010078957.1:0-14137 GCA_014611495.1 Limonius californicus
CAGTAAGTTTCAGAATGGAAAAACTAAGAGAAAGAAAGGCAATGGATTGGTCATTTGAACATACGTGTACAAAAAAATTCTTTTTATGATTGGAGAAAAATTATCCTTGTTGACGAAAAGCTTCTACTCGTTCACAAGAGGCGTCGCTCGCGCTAGCATCCGGTAACTTACACATGGGCTAAGTATAGCTTAAACGCTTGAATGCCTATAGATTTTTTGGTATGTGATTATCTATCTGTTTGTTTGTAAGTCTGGGTCTATGCCAGAGTTATACAGGGTGTTTTCAATAATTTTCTCTACATACAGCTTATGGGAGACGTAAGAAAACCTGATCATGACAAAAAGTTGAAAAAAATTTGGATTACTTTCGAAGTTATGGCAACACAATTTTGGATTATTATTTTTAAGCATAATATTCAAATTTGTTGTTGGGAATTATTTAGAAACTCTCCGTATACTTTCGGTTGACGTAGTCAATGAGCCATACTTCGCTTCTCATATTGATATTTTTCATACTAAATATTTGAGTACACATTTTTTGAATTCAACCATACGGTATATAATATTAAAAAAATATAATGTGTACTTTTTCAGTAATCCCAACGAATGAATTTCCAATTTCCCTCAACTATCTAGAATTTTCTTCTCGCAACACTGACGTAAATATAATACAATGATACTAGATTTTCACTTAAAATTGTGATTAGGAATTAATTCAGTTCTGCGTGGAACACCAGCAAGCACTGACATTTCTACTGTAAAGTAAATATGTAATACATGTTAATTAGTAACAACCAAGGTATCACATACAAACGAACACTTCAGCTTTAATAATTAATGATCCAGATTGCAAATGTATTTGGGGCGGCCACACCAATATACGTCATAGATACTTATGACGTCATTGGTTATTATAACTAACACAGAACTGCCAGTCAAGTTGGTTGCCTATACATTCTTCTAAAACGCCTTTGCGTCAATTCTCTGTACCATATCAAATACATGATGTTACTAATATCTATGTTTTGTGCTAGTTGATTCGCTGTTGCAAGTACGAAAACGTACAGCCAAAAGAAGTTTTCTCTATTGGGCTTTTTTATTATCCGGAAGGTCTCGTTTTGTTTACCCCCATATAACCTTCTAAATATTATTATTACAAAAAGCTTGGTCGTAAGTGCTGATACGTGTCGTGCAGTATCACATTACTCAAAAGCAAGTAAGTAGGAACACTAGACATTTCGTCTCCCATACATCTAGCACAAGGTAGATCTTAAATGTATTTAACTTTTGACCTTGGTGTTCAGCTAATAATATCTTCTTAAGGAATTTGCCCTTTGATATTAAACAAGACAATATCAGCAATTCCTTGTTTAATAGTCCTGAACTTAAACAAAATTCCACCTTTTCGAATATGTGAAATTAATACGTATTTTCATTGACATGCGGGTTTATTCGATATTGTCAGTTTCTTAAACTTATGTTCACTGAAACAATTAAAATTGTTAGCTTCAAAGGTTAACAAAAACTGCCTTTAGTTTATAACGATTCTAATAAATGTTTTCTACTCATTCATTCATACTACCGCCCCCCCCCACCCCGGAACCGCTTTCGCATTACTTCAGGGGGGTGCGGGCGTCTCTTACACACTAACCATGCACCCTAAACTTATCTAAGCGAAATGCGGTCGCCCCAGCTGGGATTCGAACACCCCAGCGGATCGACTACAATTCGTGTGGCCTCGAGTGGCAACGCGTTTTCACACTACTCCATCGAGGCCCCAATATAAAATTACGAATACTTAAATACAGTCTGTGAGTGTATATTAGATTCGTTGGGCAGAGTAAAATTTTAAGCATGTACACGTCAAATGTGGGAATGCAAATAGTTTAAAAGTAAAGAACCATCAGGAAAAAATAAATTAGAGCAGGCCGTGGACGAGAGAAAGTATATCGTAACTCCTTGGTTATGTAGTGTTTTGTGAGGTTAGCTTCACGCTACTCCTCAGCAAGTAAATAAGATTAGGTTATAAATTGTCATTGGCATAATATTAACACGTAAAAATTAATAACAATAAAAATTGTTTTTACTGTAGTATAAAAAAACATTTATAGTTGAGGCTTATGTTTGCAATGGGCAGAAAATTGATGGTGCATGGCAGTATTCGATTCATGGTTCTATGCAGGGTTTCCAGGAACCTGGTGATTGACTAGAACTCAATTTACTCTGCGTTAATGCACTCGACAAGTAATTTCTAGAAACTGGCTGACGTAACAATGAACGAAGGCAGTGGTCGACTAATAAAGCGGAATGAAGAAACTATTCAGAATGTTAGGGAAACTTCCCTCCGAGCTGTT
This sequence comes from Limonius californicus, assembly GCA_014611495.1. Classification (NCBI taxonomy): domain Eukaryota; kingdom Metazoa; phylum Arthropoda; class Insecta; order Coleoptera; family Elateridae; genus Limonius; species Limonius californicus. The sequence goes on from JABXWE010078957.1 coordinate 2,355, forward strand.
ATCCAACAAGCTGAAGGAAGGATCTGCCCCATTACGAAAACAGAGTGGAGTTTTGTCGTTAGTTGAACCAACCTTTTTCTCAGATGAGTCATGGTTTCATGTACCTAAACGGTTATGTAAACTCGGAGAATATGAGAATGTAGTCTACAATAATTCCACGTGAGGAAGCGCTTCACCCGGAGAAAATAGATGTGTGGATAGGTTTGAGCCGAAGAGGATTAGTTGGACCAATATTTTTCAAACGACAAATTGACAGGAGTTATGTCATACGTTTTCATGTCCACGGCCTGCTCTAATTTATTTTTTCGTCATCGCCTTTTATTACTGGTTTATGATTATGTAATTATGGGCCTTTTTTTGTCGATTAAGAAAGAGAAAGTAGTTAAGCTGTAACAGAACTTGTATGCAACTGCTATTCCCAATTGTATCTCCACAAAGCTTATGCAAATTTTACGCTAGCAAACTAATGGACTATTATACAATTGTAGGTCTACAAATGTGCATCCGTTGCACTACTTTCATATTTAGCATGTTCCGCATTCTAACTCCTTCATAAATTTACAGAACATGGTGTGAAAATAGTGTTTGTAGAAGTTTGTGGCTAAATCATTAATAAACTCAATAATTGTGTAACAGAGAATGACCTTACTTTAATGTTAGTTGCTTCTAATATTTGCTGATCCTTGTTATGGTTGTTACTGCTCATTGTTGGTTGATTTATGTTATGGTTAGTTATTTAAAAGGTATTAATTCCTACCAACAGAATGCAAATCGTTGATACAACTGCTATTTAATTTAATTCGAAATGAAGCTACTGTAGCGGACCGCATTTGCCATTATGTTTATATTATTACAGGAAGATGCACTTTGGGACTTTATGCTCATAATTTAAATTTTTAATCTATACTCGCATATATATTTCATGCTAGTTGATTTTAGGGGCGTTCGAAAGTCGCACGCCTCATTTATCTTGGAAACGGCCGTTTCTAACATGTCTTTATTGTTTTGTCCTTTACGAATAGGCCTGATTTATGATGGGCAATCACCTAAAATAAGCAGCTATACCATGAATGAACTTCTAACATGTCGAACTAACAGTAGTTATAAATTATATTTCCAGATTTAAAAGATCCGTTTTTTTACAGCTTTTTACATTCTAGGTACCTAATTTCAAATTAGACTGGTCTCAAGTAATCATATATATATATATATATATATATAAATGGGGTGGTTTGGGAAAAGTTTATGTATTTTCGTCACGGACATTTCCGTTAAAAGTCATTAATTCAATAAACGAAGAATGGTTTCTTCGTTGTATGCACCCTCCGGCGGGAATTTCACACAGAAACGTGGTAATTAAGTACAAAATTTATTAGGATCTGAGGATTAGGTAAAGAGAGTTATTTCGGCTGTTTCTTAATAGTAATATAATTTAATTGATTTTAACTAAATATTATTGGGCTCACAATAAATGGAACCTGAAATTGTTTCTCAAATTGGTGCACGTGCAGTGGGTTCTCACGATCCAACACCCGTTTTTGCCCTATAAAAGCAGAAGTAAGTTGTCATGAAGAGATCATTCTTGATTTAATCGTCAAGTAGCACTACCAAAACAAGAACCCAAACATTCCCCTGTATATTGCGCTGGAGGAAACTCGGCAGCAGCAGGTATCCAATCATTCCCCTGTATATTGCGCTGGAGGAAACTCGGCAGCAGCTGCAGGTATCCCATCATTCCCCTGTATATTGCGCTGGAGGAAACTCGGCAGCAGCTGCAGGTATTCCATCATTTCCCTGTATATTGCGCTGGAGGAAACTCGGCAGCAGCTGCAGGTATCCAAACATTCCCCTGTATGTCCTTTAACTATTCAGCGCTTCTTCGTTGTTAGTTTAAATTGGGTTACATACGTCCCATCTAAACATCTTCGTACTTGAGATCACGTCGCACTACCTCGGCTAAGGTTTCCTGCAGTTTCCTAGCCTGAACAGGTGAATACCGGAGGTAGGGAAATTGCACTGTCTGCAGTTAAATATTGACGTTAATAAAAGTATTAAACCTCTCTGGTGTTTTATTTCACGTATTTAGCTCAACTACTCTAGATCCGAACCTAAGACGATCACGACTAATCACGACGAATAAAAGCTAAACACAACACAAGGGTCCGTAACGCTACACTACATTATGTAAATATTAAATTAAATTTTTTACCAATATAATTATACAAATATATAAATTAACTGTATCGTTATACAAGTGGCGCGTTTTGGGAATATGCGTAACTGGTAGCTGATTAGGTAAATGTATATCTTTTCGCTTAAAATTTCATCGCAGTAATGTTTCTTTCGCGGAATTTGGTCTGATATTGAGCGGTTGCAGATAATTGGATTTACAATAATTCAATCATATATTGCAAAACAAATTTTATTTGATTCCAGTTGTGCTTGTAGGACAATTACAATTATATACGAATGTGGCCCTTACGCAATTAAATTGTGGAGGTATAGCAGCAGTGCCTGGTTTGGGATAACGGAAATGTTGAGACGGGTGGAAGGGATACGGAATTAATCTACGGACTTAGTTTTGAAAATTCCAATTTTGTAAACATACGTATGTGGTGTGTTGGTAACTTAGTTGGCAGAGCGTTCGTTTTCTGTGCAAAGCGTTAATTTTGGTTTGGATTCAAAACCTAAGCATTACTATGCAGGTTTATAAAAGTCTTATCTGCAACCCGCCATACACAAATTCCCAATCCGTTCGGCAACCATGGGATTTTAATGCTAAAAACCTTTTCTGTCCTTCAAATTCGACGTTAAACTGTAGGTCCCCCGGGTTTCTACATTCACGCTAGGAGAAACACGCGGCAGAGAAGAGGTTGATGCCCAGCAATGGGACTAAAAGGCTGTTATGTTGACGGTAATGACATATTTAAAAACAGCAGATAGATCACTACAAATAATGGCCTACAGCATTTTTAAGACTTACTTAATACTACAATTTACTTCGCAAAGTAACTATTAATTATAAAATACAAATAATACAAATTTTAAAATACAGGACCATCCATTCCGAAAACGTTGTATACTAATGGGGTAGTTTTATCGGAAATACCTTTATTAGCAAGATATATTTCGACAAATCTGGAGAATTCCGGTAGCAAAGCACATACAATAAAAAAAACAAACAAACAAAATTCCTCCATTAACTAACTCTCAAAATTTCCTGGAATACGAAATAAACTTTTATTGCGATTCACTGCCGGCGTCGCATTCTTCTATTAATTGTGGAAAGTAGCATATAACAAATTTTTCGAATTGGGAGCATATGAGAAATTAATATCGTACATCCCACGATTATTTCTTAGAATTCGTAAATGCGCAAATTTTTTTTTCTAGACGGAACAAATTTCCACTTACCTAAATTTAAATTAACATACATTGTGGTCGGATAAATAATATATTATACTCTTATGCTTGTGAGACGACACAATGTTTATTTTTTTAACACAAAGATGAATAATTTAAAAATAATGGACGCTAAAGCGTTCGTGGCATACATGTAGAACAATGTATTGTATGGTCTTAACCCATTATTCTATCAGTGAAGTTTCCTTACGGGAACACAATTACCTACCGGTTCACCCAAATAATATAATTTTATTAGAGCCTTTAGATATAGTGAAGTTATGTTATTAGTTGCATGTTAGATCTATCATCCGGTAAATGCTATATATGGACAATAAATGCAAATACGTTTGGCAACGCCGTCTGAACATTGGTGACATACTTCCGGTTGAAGATGTTTGTAAATATATTCAAATAATCGAAATATCTCCTTAAATGTAATAGTAAAAGCTTAAGCTTAAAATTGTTTGTTCGGTTTGTTTGAGTTATCCACCAACGATTTCCTAATTACGTTAGCAATACTCATGGCATATCCAATATAGTACCCATTCCTTGCCAAAACTGAGGTTATCCATTCCAACTAATAAACAAGGCCTAAGATTTACTATGTTTTAAATTCTAAAACATGGACAGATGACAGCTGTCCAGTCAACAAAACCACAACAGAAACTGTTTTGTAGCTACGATGGCCACCAACCACACCACGAAACTACCCTTCACTTGTACATGGGATTCTGACCAGAAATGGGCCGGTATTTGTTTGGTTTGGGGCGTTGCAGGCAACTATTGGCAATATGAACGGCTAGCTCATTAACACGCCGATCCAAATGGGTGTAGAATGGGGTTTTAGTAGGTTAAATTCGATCGATGTTACAATGTAATTAATGATATTAAAAGTTATCAATTACCGTGGTGGATCACCTTGTAACGTGCGACTCCTTACGCCTAATAGTTGTATTATATTTAATTTTCAAGATAGTATTTTGAATTGCATACTTTATGCTTTTGGTTAATTCAATTTTGGCCTTGTTTGAATTTCGTTTCATCCATTTGTATATTTCTGGTTTAGGAAATGCGATTTGACATTTCCGTGCGGCATTTATTATTTTTGAGTTCTCATAGAAAGTGCACGTGTTCTTGGATATTTTACAAGTCAGTGCAAGGTTTGGGAAGCTTCCAAATATAATTTTCAAGACCGCAATTGTGGAATTTTAGACATCAATAGTAGTGATACAAATTCCAGTGAGTTATCCCGATTTTTGTGCTAATCTCTTTGAGAAAGTTCTTTTCGCCAGTTTTACATCTTTTGGTAAACATGGAAAATCCAAATTCTATTGTTTTATTTCTAAGTCAATTGAATTTATTTAGGCGAATACGATACGGCCAAAATTATCTATCGTCAATTAAAATAAAGGAGACCCTTGAGATATTTCGACGCGATTGGAGTTTATCTTCCGCATGCAGAATACAGCTGATGCATCGCAGTTCGAACTATCAGCGGCGTTGATAAGCATTACAGGTGTGTCCGTTCTGATTACATTTAATCCATAAATAAATTTTTGGTTGTACCAGGGAGATTCGGAAAACTGTAATCTCAATCAGAAAGGGGTCGTCGTCAACATTATTTTATTATCTATAAATTGATGGTTGGATAACTAAGTTTTATAATTATTGTGATTTCAGTTTCAATCAGAGATAACTTTTTTTGGATTTATACGCGATATAACGAAATTTTTTTTGTGTTTGTCAAATGGTCGACAGTGTACATAAATCTTTTTTATTTAGAACTCGACGATTAGGGGGACTATTGCGAAAAGTTTGGATTTTGATAACGAGTGCGTCGGTACTTAAAACCATAAACTAGGTATTTATCAATCTCGGTATTTAGTTCGCGAGGCCTCGACAAACTTTGAATATCTGGCGGGTTTGGTCGCGATTTGTATTTGCGGGTTGATGTAATGTTTTTGTTTTAATCTAATTTTCGAGTATATTATCCGTCGTACTGTTACCAATAAATTTTTTAAATTTATATATATATATATATATATATATTTGTGTCCATTCGTCTTCGGCGTGATTATTATTATTGGACCGAAATTAAAGTTTGGTAACCTGATGTTGTCGTGCTTTATTGTGTATTGTTGTATTATACCCCTTTTCTTGTATCACATTGAGCAATTGCCGAAGCAAGGTAAGTTCGAACTTCAGGAAGGTTCCTGTTTTACATCGTGTTATCTTCAAGAGCGAAGGGTAATTTAAAACAGGTGGCGCCTAGGCTTATCTACTCTCCCTTCTTTGATTGTAGCTGGTTGAATCCTATCCTTGATGCCTGGACCTTGCAAAGTGGCTTTTAATTGGCTGTATTGCTCCTAGTTAAGATTTTTTTCTTTTTTTTTGTTCCTAGGCGTTACAATCTTAGTTAAGCACTGCTAATGCTTAGCTGCAGACTCAAACGTATTCAGGTAAAATGTGGACAACTTGTTGAAACATTTATCTCAAACAACGAAATTTTAAAAAAATTGGGCCTGTACAAGTGGAAGGACATCAAGGTTCATTGTTCGAACGTTTGTGTGATCCACGTGTAGAGATTATACGGGTTGAACAAAAGTCAACATTTTAAGATAATTGTGTTCCTCGACTATTCCTACGTAATCATTTACTTCTTTGCGCACATTTTTTAAGGGACCTATATTAATATAACTTCCTCTACGACCTATCAAAGTACTTAGCAGTGTATCTTTGTTTTGTGATGGGATAAACTACCCCTTGAACTTCACCATGAATTTCGCTTATCGTCATCCATCCATTTTTTTTTGTTGGCAGTTGTATTTGTATCACTGAAGATTATTTTGTTACTCTTCCTAGATTTCTATTAATGTTTTCGTCATAGCATATTGTCACGTGAGGTGGCAAATAAAAATGAAACAATTTAAACAATGTATACTCAGGACGTCAGGATACCATTAAAACTGTCTATTTTCCTTCGTGGATTTTAATTCTACTAAATACTGACGTGCGTTTAAATAGGCTAAATATAAAAAAAATCAGCGATACAACTTGGTTACACATTCCCATATGTAAAACTATTTGACTGTGTATTTTTAGAAGATATATTATTAGCATGGGGGCGGGGGTGGCTCAGTGGTAAGAGAGCAAAACTTTGGATGTAACAGTCCAAACGCTTCCCGGTTCGATCCCTCCAGCGTTGGAAATTTTTCCAATTCCCTGGGTCATCGGTAGTGGGTCCCGGTGTCCATTTGCCATTGGGGATCAGATTAATGGCACTTCTCGTGTTACGGTCGCACTAGAGGAGTAAGAAGACCATAAACAAAAACATCCACACACAACAGGCAAGCCAAGAACGGTTTCGCACCAACACGGGAACACGCAGAGTCTGGCCCTGTTGTGCATTGCACAAACTAACATAGCCTTGTCTCACACCAAAGCGATGGGGCCTCTGAGGCCTGTGAAAGCTTCATAATAAAAATAATAATATTATTAGCATAATTAAATGTTCCAGGTAAATGGTGGAGAAGCTATCTCCTCTCTTCTGGTTGCAATTTCTGTTTCTGACAAATTCGAGCCAAAACATACGTGAAAGCATTGCCAACGATAAACGGTACAACAATTCGAAATTAGTTCAAAATTTAGAATCACCTAATTTTCATAAATACGCTATACTATTTTAATTATATTTATGTTACTAATTTTTAGAAGAGGATCTTGAAGTGAGTTAGAAACAAAATATTAATGATGTCGTGCCTGATTCCTTTTCCTGATCTAGATACAGGGTGCTAAAATGTTTATGTATTGAATTTCAAAGAAATTTTTATTAGACCCCATTTTTATTAGTACCTAGTAGTATTTGCGAATAAAAATGGTTTACGAATTTTGTTCTAAAATGTCATCAAGCATGTAGTAAGTAAATCATGTTATATTTGTATAGCAGTAATGTTGCAAACAGGATTCCCAGCGTAATATAGGCAACCAAAGTTGCAGAAGAATTGCCATTATGTAATAGTGGACTATGGTTAAGGTAAGAGTGAACGTATTTAAATGTCATTAAATAATGACTGTTTCAACCAGGGCTGTGGAGTCAGAGTCGGACTTTATATTGTATTTTCTGATAGTAGAGTAGAAATTTTGACTCAAATATTGAACCATTACTTTATATGTTTTCTAGCCTTCTTCATTACACACGTCATAAAATGTCTTAGTATTCAATTTTGTTGGAGTCGGAGTCGAACTACTAAAATTACTATGAGGTCGGAGTCAGAGTAGGAGTTGCATTTTTTTATCGACTCCGCAGCCTGGGTTTCAACGGATTAACCGTTTTATTTCCAAAGTAAACGAATTGAATTTGAAATTTTTTGGCAAATTTAGTAATTTACCATTTGTTATGTTAAAAAAATGACTACTTATTTCATTTTTAAATAACTTCTACTACTTATACGTTGGCTGTCTATGTAATAGCACTCCTTAGCAGTTATTAGCCTATGGTAATAGCTATTAAACAGCCGTTTAGATTAGAATTTCACAATCTACATCTATATCTTTTGGCGTCTTTATCAATTCACAAAATTTATATAAAATTTTTAACACCGTTTCTAGGCAATACTAATTTTTGAATACTTCCGATTTTTGTGAGCCTTCCATTTTCGTAGGCACGTTTTAAACGCTAAAATTCTAATGGCACAATGGTTTCTAAATAACTTAGCGTTGATGCATTTTGATTACTTATTGGTTTTCGAATAAACTGAGGCAACTCAATTTACTACCTACTATTTTTTCCATAACGACGGAAATTAATACAAGATAAATGAAGCCCTCTTTCCCACTTTTCAAATTATCCTGTATTAATTTACGTCGTTATGGAAACAAATAGTAGGTAGTAAATTGAGTTGCCTACATTTAGGCGCTTCTTAAGGAATCTTTGAGAACCTCTATCCCCGAAAGGAAACACTTTTGACTATACATTTATTAACAAAGAATGTTTGTTTTCGTGTATACTTTAAGCCCTAGAAGTTTGTCCCTGCAATTCATTAACACCTTGTATATATATATATATATATATATATATATATGTAAATGATGTAATGAGAAAGTAACATTTTTCGTGTTGAGTCATGGGTTAAGGGTGTGTGTATGTGTAATATTTAAAGACCCTGGAGGCTCTATAGTTTTTATACAAAGAATATTGTAAAAAAATGTGACAACAAATTATATGTGGACGTAATATTTCCTAGGTAGGTATCCTTTATTTTTACGTAAGAGATTGTAGCTCCACTGCACTTGATCAAATGCCTTTCTTCTGAATTGGTTTAACGATGGAAATAAATTGTTCATCCACCAAACCAACTCGTTATTAATCTTTCCGCCCTACTACTGGACACCGGCTTCTTCTCTGCCACGTCTTTCTCCTCAGCGATAAGATAGAAACACGGAGGATCTACAGTTTAACGTCGAATCCGAACGAGAGAAATTCCAGAGAAGGCTTTTAGCATTAAGATCCCACGGTTGCCAACCGAATTGGAGAATTGTGTGTGGTGAGTTGCAGCACAAGATTTCAATACGCCGAGTGGAAATACAATGGGATCGACCCTAGCCATAATCGACGTTTTGTCCAATAATCGAGCGCTTTGGCAACTGAGTTACCAGCACATTCCCCTAAACCGGTAGTGTCTCTAAAATAACAATGATCACAAAAGAAGAAGAGGACGGCCACCCACGCTCTAGTATTTTGACATCAAGAAGACGGCTGGATTAAACTGGATTCAAACAGTTCAAAAACGGGATAGATGTATAACCTTGGGATATTCAAAAATTGATTTAAAGAGGCCAAGAAGAAGTAATGTCATATATGCAATTCACAATAAGCATATTAATAGTAGCTTAAGAATGACGATTCGGGTTTAAAATTTATAGTAACGGCAATCTACTAATGAGACGTTACAGACAAAACAGTAACGTTAAAAAAAGTCTGCAAAATTAAAATCTCGAAAACATCAGTAGACCCATCTGGTTCCCGATTTGGGTTAATAACGAGACAAATAACCAATTTTCATTTTGAAACCTCGACTTAATTTGGTCTGCTAGGAATTAAGTTGTAGTCAATGAAAACGACACACTTTTGTGGATGTAAAAATGTTGCTTTCATTGGTTATAAACATTTCGTTTACTGATGTATTTTACCATTTTATACCGTAGGGAAGTTGATCTTATGCCTTCCACCACTTGACCTTTTTGTGGAGGAAGTAGCTGTGAGGACGGCATAAGGGTCTGTGGCACACAGCAGGCAGGCAGACATACCCGCATGCTGGATGAGGCAGTCGTCAAGACTCCTCTTCTAGACGCAATGGTAGACTACCTCCCTCCACAGTATGCCTTCAATAGATACTTCAGTGTTTATGCCAATGCAGAGCCAACCCAGCATATGGATATATCCATTTTTGCCTCTCTCTTTCTCTGTGAGCGCTACGGTCCTTGGCTTCCGCTACTATTTTCTTCCATCTTGATTTATGCTCTGCTTTCCTCCTCCATCTGCTTATTCCTAGTGTTGTTAGGTCTTCTTCCACGTCGTCGAGCCATCGTTTTCTGGTTCTTCTTCTTCTTCTTCTGCCCTCTGGTCTTTTTTCCATCGCTTTCCTTGGTGGTCTATGTGCTTCCATTCGCCTGATATGTCCTAGCCACTTAGGCGTTGCATTTTTGCCACCGGCTCTAAAACAAGGCATGGAACGGGCGCTGGAGCCTTCTCCGATGACCTAAACCTTTGCCACAGTATACCACTAGGTATAATTGCTACTGTCTTCCAAGCGGAGGTAGTGGGAATAATGCATGGTGCAAATACAATTCTTGAACGAACGATCAAGAACCAACGTGTTGGTATCTACAGTGACAGCAGAGCCGTTTTACTAACGTGGGTGGTCGCAAAATTACCTCAGTGCCGTGAAGCTCTCGACGATGTCTCAAAAGATAATGTCAATTGTCTTATATGGGTGAAAGGACATGACGGAAACTACGGTAATGAGCAGGCTGATGAGATTGCGAGACTGACCCCCGAACAACCTCTTTGTGGACCAGAAACCGTTATTACTATATCCCTGAGGACATTAAGCTTTATGCTATACCAAGAATCCCTTAAAAACTTCACACGAAGATGGCTAAACACCGAAAGCTGTCGTCATGCAAGGGCTGCTATTACTGCAACCTTGCCAAAGATAGCCAAATTTTGTGTGAAACTGTCCCTGAAGACCCTCTGCGAGTAGTTGTAGGTGTCTTATCTGGACACTGCATCCTAAATCAAGACTTGCACAGGATGGGACTGGCGCACAGCCCAGACTGTCGAGGATGCAACGGGGATAACGAGACGGCAGAACACGTCCTGTGTCACTGCCCAGTTCTCGCAACAATCAGAGGATCCATGTTGGGAGATTTTTGGCCTGATATGGCCGAATCAGCAACACCCCAGTTGTGGATGTCCTCATCCATAGGATTGGATGGCTTGGGTGATGCCCAAATTGGGGAGGCAGCATAATGCCCACCTATGTGGCCTAAGTGCACGTGAGGTAACTCACCCTCCCAAATCTTACAATGACAATAACCGCAGGAGAGGGAAAGAATTGATTTTCTGAAAAAAAAATCTATTATCTATTTTAGACATCTAGGAAAAAAAGTTTTCGTAATATACATGTGAGTTTATATGTAATTGCTATTCCGATTTGGATGAAATTTGAAACCCACAGGTTTACTGTAAATTCATCCAGACAATTAGTTCGAAAACAATACCTATAGGTACTTTGCAAGTTTGAACAAAATCGAAATATTTTTAGCTAAACCCTCTTGCTTCAAAACTGTCAGAATGAAAACTTTAATTAACGTTCTCTCAAAAATTGTTAATCCAATTATCTTCAATTTCAAGTTATTTAACAGCGCTAAACATTGGAATTAGAATGAGCACAGCGTTTTTCGAGAATATAAGCTCACTATAAAATTAAAATTCTATATAATTTCTAAAAATGTTCTACGAATTTAAATTTCATTCTGTTAAGTGAGAAAAAGGGCGAATAACTTCCAAAATGGTTGGTTTTATAAAATCCTATAATAATTCAAATTTAATGACCCTTTACTCAATGACAGTTAATTGGATTGATATTCGTCAATAGCCCTCTTGTATTACCATTATAGTAAAAGAAAACTTTTGAAAATAAAATAATTGTAAAAATAAAACATTTATAAAAAAACTACATAACAAAAATATTTTTCTAAAATGTACAAAATTTAATTGTTTTGGGACGTGAAAGATTTACAGAACCGTGTTTTATTTGTTGGCGTAGCTTGTTTCCCAATACTACACTAATTATCAAAAAAACTCAATCTACAAT
>JABXWE010078966.1:0-17592 GCA_014611495.1 Limonius californicus
AGGACCTACAGCTTAACGTGGGCTCCGAACCACGGGAAGTGTAAACACTTCTACTCCAGAGAAGATTTACTAGGCAGAATACCTCGCTGGTTTGCCATTGCCTTGCGAGGGAGAACGGCCGTTAAAAATCCGATGTTCCGGTGCTGGGAACTAGCCAATTGATTGAGTCCAATAAACAGGATGCACGTAAACAGTGGATCTAAATGCACCATTTTGGTTCTAAAAATAAAGAATTTTTGCACTAAAATACCTGTTTAATAAACCACAACTTCCTATTAAAATTTCTGCCACAAAAACTGCACACACAGATGAGGGTTCGACCGTAACGCCTCGTTTGAGTAAAATTTGAAAAGAAAACATCTGACGTTTGAAAACCATTCAATCTGTTGATAAAATAGAAAATAAAAGGTGCTTACGATTTTAATCCGCACAGCAACAAGAGATTTTACTAACTGACCAGAATTTCTAATATTCTTTAATCTGTTTTTTTTTTATGAAGATAAACATTACTTCACATTCGATAATATTAAATCATTAACTACAGTGTTTACTAAATAATTATCTGCCAATTTTTTGGCGCAACCTTGACCGACAAGTCAATATTTGTTATGGAAATTAAATGGTTTGCAGTTTTAAAATATTAATTAGAATACAAAATGCTTCTTGGGTAACTTCCTATTTATTCTAAATAATTTAGTGTACGAATTCATTTTGATGTATTGTGGAAGGTTTATCTATTTTCGAAAACTCTAACAATGATACGACACGTTAATTTCCTGGTTTTTAATTGTTACGTTTAAGACAACGGAGACCCAAGAGGAGTCCAAGAAAGTTAATTGATCATGATATATTAATTAAATCTCAAAAATTGACCCTCCCTTTCAGAAATTCTTGTCGTTTTTTCAAGTTCTGTTGGCTGCGAAGTCGCACGGGCATCAGAGCAGATTCGTAAAATAATCTTATCGGTGCGAAAAATCTGAGTAATATAGGGAAGCTGAAGGGGGTGCGATTTTTGATTATTTTCGAGTGGAAAAAGCGAACTGGGGGGACGGTAGAGATCGGTGCGGACTATCCGGACGTCCTCCAGCGACCCTCAGACGTTTTTCTTCGTTTTGCGATGCTAACTCGATCTGTTGTTGCGTTAGGGGAACGCGCCTGGCGGCCTACAACCTCCCAAAAGACCAGACGCAAGGCCATATGGGTACTACTTCAGCCCGAAACTTTTTTTAGCGCGGCCCCCCAATTATTGGCTTTTTGGACGCGTCGTCCAATTGTTGATTGACGTTGCCGCCTGCGGTTTGTGTGTTTCTATAGAACTATCTTTGTGCTACAACTTGTGTCGTTGTCCAAGTCGATCGTCTTCATGGTGAAAAAAGTTGTTGCGGCATGAGTCTCGAGTCTGCCTGTGAAAACCGCATCCGGATATCACGCTTCGTTTTCCTACGGTGGCCATTTCTTTGGAAAAATTAAAAATTTTTGAAGCTTACATTTTCTAAACGAACCGCTGTGGAGAAATGTAGCTTACGGTGGTCAAGAATTTTACCTGACAGCGGGAAACCGTTAAGATCGGGTAACGCAGCCACCACCACGGAGCACAGAAGCATTTTCTATAGTGGCTATAACTCCGGAATCACGCCACTGGGCTAGATAGACTTGGGGGCGCTTGTTGTGGCCTTCCTTGTTTTATAAGGCGTAATGGGTGTGATCCCAGCCCGAAACATTTTAGGTGGACGTAACCACAAAAAACCCACTTTTACAAGGTCATCATTGGTTCCTTCTCCATCGGTTGGTATGGCAACGTGGTCAGCCTGCTATTGCAAGTATGCCGGGAACATGCGTCGGTACAACATATTGGAGCACCGGCCAAGTAAGGCCACCCGTTCACGAACGCCCCTTTGTGACAACATTTCACTAAATTAACACCACATAATGTGTCATAAGAGTAGTTTGATTCTACCATATTTTTGCCTAACGTTTGGCAATTTTTCCATATCACAATAAATACGATAAAAGAGGAGCATTTTCGAAAACATGTTATAAATATTTTGGTACTCTATGAATACTAAAAAAATGTAATTAATTGGGTACTGGCTCACAATAGGTAACAGTTTTTCCACTACAGTTTTCTCTTTTATTTTGACAAATAGCCCAGTTAAAGAACACAGTCCAAACTTGCAACTATGCTAGGCAGAGCGCGGTAGCGCTAATATTTAATAAAAATTCGATTTAAAAATATTTGCGGTCTTATTAAGAGGCCATGGGGTGATAAGTGGGATATTTATTAAATTGATACACTTCTAATATTTTCATGTCCCTGCTAGATTTATCAAAGAAACATGTTACGGTCCAAAAAAGTTTCACGTTGCGGCGCCAAATTTGTTACGGGCCGATTCTCGCTACGAGAATTATGGAACAGAGAAAATCGCACATTGGCGTGCTAAGAAATTTTCGGTACGGCCAAACGCGCTTTTCTTGGACCCGCAAACAAAAAAAGATGGTAAAGGCCAACGGCTTGCTCAGAGGAGTAGGGGGAGTTCGTAAAAATCGCTTATAGAGAAAATGCTTAAAGTTGTATACAGGATGCGTCGAAATAAGTGGGCGCCACCTTTCAAATCCAGCTGATTACAAGGTTCTTGTGAAAGGCCAAGGACCAACAGCTACGGGAATCAGACTCACCTTTAATTGTGCCTTCACCTGTATATTTAAAGCTTGCAAAATCCTTACACAACAAGTACAAAAGACACAATAAGACACAGTAAACTTTAAAACACATATAATGATATGAATATTGGTTAAAATATGACAAGTTTAACACCAAAAATCCGAATTACAGAATCTTAATTCTTGAGCACTCAAAGAATAAAACTTGCCGTCGTTGACACACACAATATTTATGTTACAATGACTCTGTGTGGTCAAAGGCGTAAAGTTTACAGGAAAATACAATGTGTAACACAAAATTTCTCTCGTACTTTACACTTCGAACAAATACAGTCCGCAAACAGGCACAAACAGATGCAGGGTCGAAACAAATCGAAGAGAAGGAAGACCACGTTCTTCGGAGCAGAGTTGATACCGGAAACGGGCCTCCTCGATGGTACAAACGCCACAGAGCAACGGGAGCTGGGTTTTGAAGTTGATCCGCCGAAAGGCGATTTGTCAATTCTCCAAAGAATTGATTTTTTCTGGGGTTGAATCAAGTTGTTCCCAATAATCTGGCAGTAGCCGACAGTCTGTTAGATACCCCTTGGTACAACAGCGAAACGGAACACACGTTAATGATACCCCTCACAAAAAAAACCCGAGCCGCCCCTGCAGCACTTTACGTCATTACGATTGCCGATTGATCGAGCTTACGGACAACCGGAGTTCCCAAGGATGGAAAATCTACTAACCCAAAATGCAATGGGGCCTGCACTTCTCCCCTCAAAGTTGCGCCACATTACGAAATGTTACCCAAGAAATTCTAGAAGGTTCGGGAATGTTTCAGAAAGAATTCGTTTATAACGCGCGAGTTCCAGGAAGCGTTGAAGGTCAACGCGGAAGAAAACGGGAACTTGCAGATTTCACACAAAGAAACTATTACCATATTTCGAACTTCGACAGACAAAACAAAATACCGAAATGGTAACCCAAAATAAGAATTCTAATTAAAATAGCGATATTCAATTAAAATGACGATGCTAATTCTTACGAAGCGGCAGACCAATTACGGAATTACTAAAGTGTAGCGTAATACGCAAATACATGACGAACTAAGTGTTCCACTAATATCTGAGTTTATTAAGAATACTACTGTGAAGTTTTACCAAAACTTAGTTTTATGTCCCAGTGCCACTAAATTAAATCTCGGTCAAAAAGATATCCACACGCGGCTCAAGCGCAAACTACCCCAAGATTTAATCTAAAGACTATATAACTTAAAAATAATATTTAACGCGGAAACTGTACGACAGAGGTGTGTTTAATCACTTAATCCTCTCTTGATTATAAGTTAGATTAGTAGCTAGATGTAAGTATCAATTAACAAAGCCGTGTATTGCATACTGTATTGCAGAGCCAGCTACAATAAATTAAAAAAAAAAAAAAAAAAAAAAGTGTAGCGGCAAATTTTAAAATCATGTAATGGACGAGTTACTCGTGGTTGAGGTTCTTGGTTTCGAAGAACGTTTAATAAGCCACACTTTCTGGTTTTATATATTTATTGGATTATTGGTAATGTATGGTATAAAGATTCTGAAGTCACTAGCTCTGTCGATGGTTTATGAATTATTAATATATACCCTTCGACTATCGCAGATAGTCGAAGTTGGAACAAATGAATAATACCTTCGACTATCGCAGATAGTCGAAGTCCGAACAATGAATAATATGTACAATGATAAAGATACAAGATATGTGTATTACAAACAAGATATGAGTTACTGGAATATTACACCTTCCTCCTTAAGATCAAAGATAGGTAGGTACGCTCAAAACCTATCTTTGAGATACGGCACAGCAGCTTTGTCCACTGACGCATTTTCGATGTTCTCCGTTGAAGTTGACGATGCAGGTACAATGTTATCCAGCGGTATTGGAACTTCTGGTAATGGGTTTCCATCACAACAACCCATTAAGGTACTTGTTTGTGGTTGTTGATGTGTTGTTTTGTTATTCTTAATATTAATTATAAACTTAACTACATTATATACAATGACACAAATTAATCCTATGATTATTATAATGCTAGTGTAATTAATATATGAAACATTTTGTTTTACAATATCATGTTGAAGAATTTCATTGGATAATTTTTGAATATGTTCTAATTTATGACTTGCGACTTTTAATGAGTTTAAATCTAGGTCTGTGGAATGTATTTTATTAATATTTAAATGTGACAATGGAATTGACAGATTATAACTAAATGAATCTAATGTAACATCAATTTGAGGTAATATCGATAGAGATTCGATTTGATAATTATCATTATTTGCAACTAATACAGTTGATCCTGTGTATGCTTTACAATTAGGAGCTATACTTAATTTACCAGTTTTAGAGATTCTGATATCTGCTGTTTTATCGTTTTGGCAGTGCAATGTAATATCTACTAATGAAGGTACAACATATATCCATTCGTTATTATTATTTAGTTTATGCCAAATCTCGCTCTGAATCGAAAGAATTCGTTTATCGCATGACTTTGGAACTTTTGAACTATCAAATAGTAATTCGATCTCACAGCTAGGTTTATTGTGTGTAGAATACAATGGTTGTCTTAATTCGCATACCAAATTTTCTTGAGATATTTGTTTACATGTTTCTATTGTATCGAAATTAACGTATTGCACTTTATTTTCTGAAATTGCTAAAAATTTCGAACTTGGAAGTATAAAAATATAATTATCGTTTGGCTGCTGTATTGGAAGAGTGATTAGTTCATATAATTTGAAATTTAGTTCGTTTACTAAAGGATTACTGATGATAAAAATTAATCGAGATTCAAAATAGTAGACTGTTAGTGAAATTAAATTGAGTAAGAGATGCACATGTGCATTATCAAGCAGAACCGGATAATGAGTTCCCGGTGGTAAGTGAGTGATTGTTTTGCCCAATTCGTTTATTATTTGACTAGGGGTGATTATTGACGGATGTAGAATATTAATTTTTGCAAAAAGAATAGCATCGATTAGGTTAGAATATTCGTTGTCAAGGGAGTTGCAAAGTAAGGTTAAAAATGAAAAATGTTCTTCTAAATGTTGGTTTTGATCTAAATTGGAAATTTTTATTGTTGTGTTTTCCGCAAAGAATTCGAGTAACTGGAAGTTAGAATGAAATATTCTTTCATTTTGCGATAAAAGAGAAATAGAGTTATTAAAATTAGCAATGGCATCTTGTACGACTTGAGTTTGTTGTTTAAACAATTTTATTGTTTCTTTTTGGTCAATATGTATGCTGTTAATTGCATCGTTAAAATATTTTTCATCATTAACGTCTAAAGTTCCAATTATTGTTTTAGCGACTGTTCCAAGTCCATCAAACCAGCTACGCTTTTGTCGAATACCTATTAAATCCTTAAGTATTGCATGTTTCGCTTCTATAGATGGAACAAGGTGTTTTAAAAGTTTTAGGGAATTATCGCATAATGATAATTTGGCGACTAATTTTTTATTACATAATTCTTGTGTTCTATGATAAGCATAATCAACTAATGTTAGTTTGGAATAAAGGGGAGAAGTATCTATATAGGTGACTAAATCCCATAAGTTTTCATAAAATTTTATGTTAGATCTATAATCGTAATATATTCCTAAAGATTGATCAAATTTTGTGTTGTTGTAGAGTAATTCGCCCATACTAACAGATATTAACCTGAAACAAAAGCATGTTTTAATCTATTTGTATGTACTAGTATTTTCTTATTTTTTACTAAAATTGTGCAATTTACAGGAGAATTAATTTCTGCTATTTTATAAGGCCCAGAGTATTGTGGCATTAACTTTTTGGATAAATTTACTTTTGTTTGTTCGTTTAATATATACACTAAATCATTTGCTTTAAATTCAACGTTCTTGATTGTTTGGTCATAAATTAGTTTGTTTCGTTCTTTTGACAATATGGAATGTTCTCGTGCTAAATGGTGTGATTTTTGCAATTTTAAGGTCAAATCATCTAAGTAATTATCGTAAGTGTATTTAAATTCAGGTGATTTGGTAATGGAATTAGGAAGTATAGCTTGATGTCCGAAAACAAGTTCGTAAGGCGTGTACTTTGTAGAACTGTGTACTGCTGTGTTGTAGGAAAACATTGAAAAATCTATCCAGTCATCCCAGTCAGTTTGTTTTTCATTAATGTAGTGTTTAAGATAATCAGCTAAGGTAGCATGACTTCTTTCTAGAGCACCATTTGTTTGGGGTCTATATGCAGTGCAGCTAAATTGTTTAATTTTGAACAGTTTTGCAACACTTTTGAGCAAATTGGAAGTAAAATCTTTTCCTTGATCAGTTAAAATCGATTCTGGTATACCAAATTTACAAATAAATTGGGTAACGAATGTTTCAGCGATTGTGTTAGCATCGTGTACAGGTATTGCGTAAGCTTGGGAAAATTTTGTGAGGTCGTCCTGCAGTGTTAGTATATATTTATTACCATTTTCCGTAAGAGTTAAAGGACCTACTATATCTAAAAATATCTTTTCGAATGGTTTTGAAGAAGTGGTTGTGATTTCCATTGGTTTTCGATTTTTCCGTCGTACTAACTTATTTTTTTGACAAGATTCGCAATTCTTTATAAATTTATTTACATCGTTTTTCATTTTTGGCCATTTGTAATACTGTTTTATCCTAGAATAAGTTCTATGAAAACCTGAATGCCCGGAAGATGGATTACAGTGATTTTCTTTCAAAATTGTTTGTATATCTTTTGAATTTGGATTCATTATGATGTTATGAAAAATTTGAACTTTAATAGGGGTATTCTTAAATACATACCTAATGATTAATCTTACTTTATTCCATTTTAATTTGTCATGACCGCAACCTAATTTAGGAATGTTAATTAGAGTTTGACTATTTTGTATTAAATGCTTTCTGAGTTTAACTAAAGTTATGAATAAATCTTCGTAAGATGGTTTGTCCCAAAAATTTAATTTAGTTACTAAATAATAAACAAAATAATTTGCTTCTTTTATGACACCGATATCGTGCATAATCAATTTTTGTTGCTGTAAGTTGTCATGATGATTAAATTTTTCTTTAAATTGAAGTGCGATTCCTTGTGACATTTCAAGATCGCTAGAAATACAATTTGCTAAATTACCTACAGAGTCAAAAATGGATTCGTTATGTTCGGTAACGTTGTTGTTAATGATTAAATTGGTCTTAATATCTGCCAAAAATTTAGTATAACTGTCGTAATTTCGATTAGTATTTATTGAATGGATATTGGTAGAATCGTTGATTGTTATTCTACTAAGAGCATCTGCTCCTGAATTTAGGATACCAGGTTTGTAAACAATTTCGTATTCGTATTCCTCAAGTAAGAGGCGCCACCTGATTAACCTTGAGCCTGGGTCCTTTATATTAAATAACCAGGTAAGGGGTCGATGATCAGTGTAAATAATAAATCTTCGCCCGTAAAGGTAAGGCCTAAAATGTTTTACAGCCCATACGATAGCCAATAGTTCACGTTCAATTGTACTATAGTTAGATTCGGCACGATTTAATGTACGGCTTGCAAATGATATAGGTAAATCATGCTTTGCGATACCTTGAGAGAGTACGGCACCTATTGCAAAATTACTTGCATCGGTGGTAAGGTTGAAAGTTTTTGAGAAATCGGGATATTGTAAGATGGGAGATGAAGTTAAATGTTTTTTTAGTGTTTCGAATGCTAATTGTTGTGAACTAGTCCAAATAAATGTAGCTTCCTTTTTCAACAGATTTGTTAACGGTTGAGTAATTTTACTAAAGTTTGGTATAAAACGCCTATAGTATCCAGATAATCCGAGAAATGATTTAATATCTTTACCAGATTTGGGTATTGGAAATTTTTGTACTGCGGATACTTTGTTAGGATCTGGTTGAACTCCGTCTGTTGTTATTAAATGACCAAGATACATTACTTCATGGCGTAAAAATTCGCACTTGTCAGGTTGAATTTTTAAATTGAATTTAGACAGCTGTTGGAAAATTTCGATTAACTTAAGGTTATGATTTTGGAGATTATCTGCGTATATAACTATGTCATCCATATAAACAAAACATCTATTACCTTGTAAACCTGACAGCACATTATTCATTAGCCTCTGGAATGTAGAGGGAGAATTTTTTAAACCGAAAGGCATACGTGTAAATTCGTAATGTCCCAGGGGTACGGTGAAAGCAGTTTTTGCAGCATCACGGGGGTTTACTTCAATTTGATGAAATCCGGAAGATAAATCTAAGACTGAAAAATATTTTGAATGACCTAATTGATCCAAGATTTCAGTTATATTCGGTAATGGATAAGAATCACCAACTGTGACGTTATTTAAATTTCGATAGTCAACAACCATGCGCCATTTCTGAGTTCCAGAAGCATCTGATTTTTTAGGGACTATCCAGACTGGTGAATTCCACGGTGAATACGATGGTTTGATAATTTCTTGATCGAGATAGCTTTGAATTTGTTTGCTAACTTCTTCTTTATGTATTTCGGGGAAACGATACGTTTTAGAATTTATAGGAATAGGAGTTGTTGTAATTATGTCATGCATGACGGCATTTGTGTGTGTAAGAATATCACCTTCTAAATGGAAAATTTGGTTAAATTCATGACAAATTGAAATTAGACTTTCATATTCTTCTGTATTTAAGTGTGATGTACGTAATAACTTAGTAATTTTATCTAGACGTTCTGAACTAGAATTTTGTGTTTGATCAAATGTATTTTCAAGAGAAATGTTTTCTTGGTCGTTACTGACAGATTCTAAATGAATTTCTAATTTATTTATTTTAACATGTTTTTCTGTGGTATTCAGAACTGTTGTAAGAGCTGTAGAATTTTCATTAGTTTTTACTATGCTTGAACATAAATATACACCTTCAATTATTTTTAAATTTGGTACGACACCTATTTGTAATTCAGGGTTTAATATTTTTATTGGAACTACTGTTTCGGCTCTAGGATTAATAATATACGGCTTAGGACTTGGGAGCAAATTTTCTCGATTTTGAAATAACGTTTTTTCTGTAATAACTTGACGTTTATTTTCAGCTGTAGTGGGTTGATTCATTGGAAATTTTACTATAGGATTTTGTTTGTTTATTAAGGGAATGCAGTTGTTATTTATAATTAGTTGATTTCTACTATAATCTATATGAGAATTAGTTTTCTTTAGAAAATCATTTCCAATTATTCCGTCAAAGGAAATAGGAAAATTATCATTTACGCAATGAAATATATGAGTATAAACAGACCCATTGATATTAATTTCGTTGTTAAAGTAACATAAGGTTTCTGTTGGATTTGGAGTGTTGTCAATTCCCTTTAGAATAACCTTTTTGTCTTCAAAACAAGGTACATTAGCCTTTAATTTTGATATTTTGATTAAGGATAAATCAGCTCCTGTATCTAAGAGGAATGAAACTTTTTCTGTGTTAGTTTGATTAGACTGTAGTAACACATATGTCGTAGTAGCTAATTGATTTATTACACTGATTTCGGCTTGAATACAATTCTGGTTCTTTGACGTGGTCGCCGCCTGAGGGAGTAAGTTGTTTAAATTCTCGGCATTATTATAAGAAAAATGAGAGACATTTTGATTATGGTTTACCTGTGGCTGATTACGTTGATTATGAGCGTATTGTCTTTTTCTACATTCTTGTATTAAGTGGCCAATTTTCTTACAATAATTACAAATTTTGTAAGTTGAATGTCTATTTTCGGAATATTTAAAATTGGAACTGTTTCCATTTACACGTTCGTTCGTATTTTGGAAGTGATTGTACTTTGGAGGTTCGCTAGACTTTGGATGCTTATAATTGGAATTTACATAATGACGTACATTTTGAGGTTCATAATTTACACTACTTTTATTAAATTGAAAGTTTCGATTTTGCGGATTAAAACGACACATTGCATTCGTATGGTTAGATTTATTGCAAATACTGCAATACCTATTTTGTGAGGGAAAATTTCTATGACCAATATTTTGGTATTTATTGATTTCAATTTTCGATTTTAATTCTTGTTCTTCCGCTAATGCTAAAGAAATTGCTGTTTCTAAAGAATCTGGTCTTTGTGATTTTATTAGCAAATTTAAATCTTTAGTTAATCCGTTAATAAAAACATTTAAGGTTTGATTTTTCAAAAGATCTATGCATGCTTTCTTGGCTTCAGGAGTTAAGCTTGCTTGTAGAGAGTTAATGAGTTTTATGTAACAATTTTCGACTCTAGATGAATACGATAGTACGTTTTCACCTAAATTTTGCTTGCAGGAACTTAGTTCTAGTTGCCATTGACCTATTGTTCGTTTTTCTGAGAAAATACTTATCAAATGATTTTTTAGTGTATTCCATGAGTCAAATTCTCTGTTTCGGATTAATGCCCTTGCATTGTCCGTAATTTTTGTTTTAATAATAGCAAAAAGAGTTGGCTTCAATTCTGTTTTAACTAAGGAAATTGCCTGATCACAATTATCTATGAATTCGTAAAGTTTCTTTTTATCTCCATCAAATTTTATTAGCATTTTTTCAGCGAGTTCTACCGATATTTCACCCATGATTGATGTAGTTTTTAGTATTTTCATTAATTATTAATGTTGTGAGTTTCTGAGTTGTGGTTAACTTAAATGAATGATTGTTACTTAACTTACATAAACAAGACGAAAAACATTTTTGAATGCGGTTGAAGGCTTCTCGACTATTGGAGTGGTTCCGGTAATTGGACAGCTTGATGTTGCGATGATTTTGTAGAATACCTTGGAATTGGGTGTAGATGGCGATGTTCTTGAAAAAATCCCAGGTTCCGGTAATTGGACCAGCTTGATGTTGCGATGATTTTGTAGAATACCTTGGATTTGGACGTAGATGGCGATGTTCTTGAAAAAATTCAGACTTCTGACACCAGTTTTGTAATGGACGAGTTACTCGTGGTTGAGGTTCTTGGTTTCGAAGAACGTTTAATAAGCCACACTTTCTGGTTTTATATATTTATTGGATTATTGGTAATGTATGGTATAAAGATTCTGAAGTCACTAGCTCTGTCGATGGTTTATGAATTATTAATATATACCCTTCGACTATCGCAGATAGTCGAAGTTGGAACAAATGAATAATACCTTCGACTATCGCAGATAGTCGAAGTCCGAACAATGAATAATATGTACAATGATAAAGATACAAGATATGTGTGTTACAAACAAGATATGAGTTACTGGAATATTACAATCACATAACAAACAATGTGACAAATAGTAAATTAATTTCAATAAAATGTTGTTACAGGACAAGCGATAGATACCTACCTACAATTTACATCATTAACTTAGACTTCTAACTCGAATGCCAGTTCCAGTACTCCAAAAAGGAACAAACGCCTCTGTTGTAATTAACAATGCAAACTTTGAACATTTGCAGCTTCTTGCTTTAGATAAAAATATCTGCAGACTCCTTTCCGTTTCCGGTACATTTAGAGTCGCACAGGTACAGACGTACCTAAGTGGGGTTAAAATAGAAGCCGAGCGGTTTTTATTCAAGGACGCCATACACTAAAGAAGAATAAAATTAGTACCAAATCCTCCGTAAATGTTCAATATATAAGGCTTAAAATGGAACGCCAGAACGTTTAAGCTAGGCGATTAGAAAATATGCGATTTAAGTGGTAATATAAGACTGCTGAACTTGCATCATTATAAATGTGCTATTTACAAAATATAACAGCTTTATCAATATCCAGGCATCCGTTTTTAAGTTGTAAACGAATAAACATAAATGTTTCAAATATACATAGGAGTCTTTGGCGATGCGTTTCGTAAATAAATAATAAACGGTTTTGTAGGCCTTCCAAATCCTTTGTTTTTACGGTTGCGTTAATTTTATATGTTTCATTTTGATTACCTTGAAAACAAAGGCAAGGTAAACGTATGTAATCTATCTGTTATTTGCTCACGTCAATATTTCTTGAACATTAGAAATGGAATCGTAGCAATAAGCCACATTTACACTATTTTAGCTTTATACTGAAAATTAAAATTATATGAAGGCCTTATGTAGATATAGAAAACTTCAATATCACCGCACCTGCACTAATATTTTACTGATTTATAAATTATAAGTATGATTATGTAAATGGTCACCCAGAATTCTTTTTGTATTTGAGAAATCGTAACATGTACGTGCATTAGCGTTTACAATTAGTTACATGTCAGCCAACAAACATTTATATTCTAATCTTGTGCAAACAAAACAGAAAAGTTGTACTCGACACATTTCAGTTTGTAGATTCTAAAACATTTCAAAGGTTCTGGAACATGAATATACTTACACTTAACTTACACATTTCACTTTGTTGCCAATAATACACAATAATTTTTTTATTTACTACTTCAGAATTAGATTACGTACGTAATTCGAACAAACGTCAAACGAACAAAAAATTACTTATCTCTGACATAGGTTCCGTTTTTACTACTTCATACGTCACGACTGCAAACAATTGTATTACGAAGTATGACGCAAATGCAGTTACACCAAAGAGCATAATAACTAGAAGAGGCTTAGCCTTACGGAGTTATGCGTGCTAGCGTTAACTGGGTTGCATACCCACATTTTGCAAATAATTCTGGGATAAGTAAAGAAACTCACCCCACTTTCTGTTTTTCTACTTCCACTAGAACATTAGTCATGGTCGCACCAAAACATATTTAGCATTGTTGCCACATTGCAAAAGCGGTGTCTCGCTGTCTCAGAAGTTGGATAGAAGGTATTTGGTTTTAGAAAGAGTGGAGCCGGTCAGTTCGACCACGAATACATTTCGAAAGGATTGAGGAGCTTATCTACCTCTAGGAATAAAAACAAGTAGTTTAAAAAAGACATTATTTATTATTCATAGTGGTAAATATTTAAAAGACATAATTTTTACAAACTCAAATGTAGATAAAACATTGCTATTATATTCTTGAATTTTTAGCTGTATGAAATTTTGTTTCTTTTTAGTTATACTTATTTTCTTACAGAACAATTTGCCGAATTTATTTTAATATACGTTTCTGATTGAAAATTGTTTAAAATATTTAAAAAATTAAATAAATTAGGATGAGCAGAATAAAAATTTGAATTAAAGTGCGAATGAAAAGACTCACAAGAGTTTGTTGTCCTGCACATACTGTCTGTAGTACAAGCCCACATGCTTGGCGGAAAATTAGATTCCTCATCTATGTAGGTTTCCACAATATAATCACATAATTTTGTTAATTTTTTATTACTGGGCATAATTGCGTACAATTCGGTTGAAAATTCACCAACTACGCGCGATACCAAAAAAAATGAAGCAAAAAAATAATTGTAAAAATTTACCTATTTCTGAACATTTATCCTTGTATTCCGTAACTAAACCTAAATTCTGTATTTTTCGGAAACAGGACTGACAAAGATGAAATCGGCATCCTATAATTTTTACATGTGGCCACATGGTTATATAGACGTTGTGGAATGGCCTTTTCAAAATCTACCACAATTGTGTTTGGTTTGAATGTTAGCTCTAAAGTATAACATTTTTCAGTTAACAATTGAAGTAATTTAATATAACTTGAAGTTTTTGTTTGATAATAATGGATGCCTTTTATTAAATGGCAGTAATATATTAGTTTAAAAAATCGAAATTTTGCAAGTGTACATAATATAACAATAAAATCGATTAACTGAAAGAATATTGCATTTAAATGTGATTAACTTTAAATTGAATGGTGTACATTTATCACAAGAATGCGTTGCGAATTGAAAAGGAGAGGAACAATAAGTGGGAAACGTCTAATTTTGATATTTTGGTAATCTCGCCATCTACTAGGCCGCTGTGATATCCTTTTGTGACACACTAACTTCTACTAGAAACTATTAAAAGGAAGTTCCTAGTTTCAAAGTAATTCGAATAGTGTTACGTTGTTCAATTTTGTAGAGCCTTCAATTGTGAGATTTGTAAAATCCGTGCCGGCTTCGAGGTGCCCGGTGAATCCCCAAGTTATCGCCCGCGTCACAGTGTATTTTTTTTGCGCTACTAAGCTATACCAAACCAGGGACACTGTATGATGCCTAAATTCAAGCAGCAGCAAAACAACCTCAACAAAAACAATATCCAGAATTACATCAACAACAACCAGAATATAACATTATACCCTCCTGCAGCAACAAAATGCTTACCTACAACAACATATTATGCATTTAATATTAAAACAAACCGAAGGGTTTATATGTATATCGGTGGAAAATGCAAAAACTTGGCTGACAAATATTAGCTAACAAAAAGTTAATTGAATCGAGATGGAATATATAAATGACATCGCTGGCAAATAGAAAGCTACAAAAAAAAAGATTGAACAAGCCGTCGCTTTTGCCTAAAGGCGATATAAAAAATTTAGTTCATACACGAATAGGGGCTGTTACCCACCAGGAACAGCAATTAACCTTTTTAACGCGAAAACAGGCATTGATGAAAGAGTTATGACGGTAAAGTCAAAAATCTATCTCTCCTAACCAATGTTGAGCCACTATACCCCGAAAATAAAATAGAAGACGCAAGAACCCGTAATCATAAAAAAATTTCTAATAGGATTAATTCCAATATCTTCCCACCTAACTTCGCAAATATTATGTTGGAAAACGTTCCATGTTAATCAACATGTTGGGATTCCCTTACATCGATGTAACGCCGAAAAGATTAGTAAAAACAATGATCCTCAAAAATTCCTACGGGAATCCTTTACTGTGGTTTATTTATCCTCGATCCCTGCATTATCCGTTAGTGAAACTATAGGCAAATAAACATTATTTTTCGTATCCTTAATGGAAAAGAGCATACTATATTGTGAGAAAATCGTGAAGAAATGTGTTAGTTTTCTTGTTAGCAACAAAATCGTAAAGAAATGTGTTAGTTTTCTTGTTAACAACACTTTTCTTCTTAGCAACACTTTTTTTTTATTTACTCGTCGTTATGTTTTGTTACCATGTTAGCAACACTTTTAATATATGTAATCAAGGAAGCAACACAGTATCTTGCTTGATTAAATTTTATGACAAATTTTAAAATATGTTATGTCAAATTTTAAATTTTTATTTATCCTTTTCCATTAAGTATACGAAAAAATAGGATGTTTAACACGTTTGAAAAATGTTTCTTCCATGCTCGTGCAAATTTAATTGACTCGCTTCGCTGCGCTCGCTCGTTAATTAAACATTTGCACTTGCTGGAAAATTGACACTTTTCTAAACTTGTAAAACAATCTACTATTGCCTATGGTGAAACTTAGTTTATTAATTACATGTGGAAAAGTCGATTAACATTCATTCAACGATGAGTTCGACAAAAAGCAGCAACTCGGAATGACTTGAAAATCAAAGTGTAACACTACTCACTACTACCAATTATTTTACATTATATTCATTTTGGGAACCTCTATACAAGATCAGATTGTTCATGACATTAAGACTGCTCCATTTTTTTTGCATAATTACTGATACATGACACGATACCTACAAAACCGATTAAATGAGTCCAACAGTTCGTTATGTAAACAACCAGCATCACAAAATTTTCTTTTTCTAGATCCACGCCAGTCGCAAATCAGACAAAGAATGCACCGGCTAATAAAAAATACTGCTTTTACTATCAGGAAACAAACAACCACTAAAATAATCGTGTGGCCAGGGCATAATGGAGCCGCAAATAGCAGCGGAGTGTGCAATTGCACAATGGGGTTCACGCCAAAATCCTTCAAATGGCACGAAATGGAAACTTACGTGCATTGTACAGTTCAGAATTGCAATTTATTTTTGAAGGACGCTGTGAAAATGTAGAGGAAATTAAAAACTTTGATCATGGAGTTCAGAGAGTTAAAGATTTGTTCGGGCAAACCAGAAATAGATAAAGCAATCACTAAAAAGGTATTCTTGGAAAATCTTGAAACGGTGTTTTCAATTTATTCTAGCAAATACAATGTTTCTAACTTTCGATGCGGTTTCAAAATTGCTTCAAAGTGTAAACCAAAATTTGGAGGATTCTAGTAGTTGTTTTGATATCATGTGCTCTCTGTAAGAAATTGCAGTTTTGGCCGTAGTTCAATAAATAGTTTAACCTCTACCGAGTTTTATTTATTAAGTTCAACTACTTATTATAGATTACGAACCTGGAAACACATAAAAGCATACTAAGGAACACCACATAACCTATTATACCAAGGTCTGCAACGTTATAGTACATATCACTAATTATTTTTATTGTGCAATTTATATTGTAAACACCCTACATAGTTGTGTGCTGCTTGATAAAACGATTTGGTGAATTTTTCATCCCGTACCTAATTATATCTATAATCATTATCTAAGTGCACCAAGGAAGAAATTCGGACAGTGAACGTTTTCTTCACTTAGAGGGAGTGAAACCTGAAGAAATAATTCGCATACTGCTATATGGTGAGAGTTGCCAAAGCAAAAGCGTGAGTGGATAGTTTGTTTCAAAATGGGCGAACTTCTGTCTGCGATAGTGTTGTTGACTGTAAAATTACACTTTGTAAGTTACATAAAAAACCGTTACATTACATGTAAATTACAGGAGCAAGGTAATTTAACGTTTTTTTCGTTTTTTACGTAACTTATGTAACTTACATTTTTTATCCATGTTTTGTAAATTACGTATGTAATTTACGTACGTATGCAAACATTTGAATTTTCCGCGCTGTAGATAAGTACGTTTGGCGCGCTTTTCTCGCTTTGCTCGACCGTGGGTGAGTGGCCGCGTGTTCGATAGGTTAAGTTTGACGTTTGAGTTTGTGGTTTGCTTGCCTTGAAAGAGCGAAATCTAGGACGCGGTTTTCCAAGCATCTCTATGCACTTAGGCCACATTTGGCCCATTGTA